>CM077158.1:6791721-7006104 GCA_039583875.1 Platanthera guangdongensis
TTAATTGTTCTTCGAAGCCCAGGAGGCTTGAATCGTGTTCCATTTAACGTTTGTGCATACATTAAAAACAAAAACAAATATCATTTTTTTTCTTAATAACTGGATCTTTGAAGCCTACTTGTTTGGAAATTCTTGAAATGCATTTAAAAGCATTAATGAAAAATATCAAACATTTATGAATTCATAAGTTTTGTGAGACAATAATTATGAGTTATATTATGATATATATATAATTTATATATATATATATAATATAATACGAGTGACAGGCACGGGCCTCCGGCCCGATGGCCACGCGCCACAGTACCGTGCCGACGACACGGGCTTCTCCTGCTCCCCCCCAGCCCACAGTACCCTGCCGACGACGGCGGGCTTCGCCCGCTCCCCCCTAGTCCACAGTACCCTGCCGACGACGGAGGGGTTCGCCCACTCCCCCGACGGCTTATAATGTATATAATACTTATAATATATAATATAATTTATAAAAAAACTTAATATTTATAATATAACATAATATACTTATAATATATAATATAATTTATAAAAAAACATAATATTTATAATATAACAGCGGGTGAACAGTGGCATGAGCACTGTTCCCCGCTCAACCGCTGTTTTATAATATATTTATAGTTTTATAGTTTTTATAATATATAATATAGTTTTATAATATATTTTATATATTTAAATATAACAGCGGGTGAACAGTGGCGTGAGCACTGTTCACCCGCTGTTTTAGTCCCACACTGCCCAAAAAACGGAGAACTGACAGGTTTAATTACAGGTTTTCGGGATATTAGTTTGAAATTCTTGTGTTAGTGGACCGCGGGTTGGCGTTCTGGTGGGTTTGCGGGCCAACTTGTTTGAGTTGTGGATTGATATCGGGCGGGCTTTTAACGGGTTTGTTTTGTTAACCAAATTTTGAAATTATTTCCACATAGATTTAGCACTGTCCTAAAGTAGGTTTAGGAGCCCTACAAAAAGTCTGGGAGAGGGTTGCTTTGATCGGACGACTGCTGAATAAGGCATCAAGATCGGTACGGCCATTGCTTTTTCTGTGAATTTCGAACTCATGCTATTTGCAGACCGCAGTATATCTATTATAGTGGTAGAGATATATATATATATAATATATATATATATATAAAAGAGATATTCTTCTTCTACGTCCAGGTCGTCGGTCACGCAAGACGGCGTTACTTCGCCGCTGAAGTGCTGCTTCACGTAATTTAATCCCACTACTTTACGTAAATTTCGCCCCCAGCTGCTAAAAAAAATTGCGCCACCCCCAATGATGGGAAAGAGAGAGAGGGAGTGGAGAGAGAAAGAGAGATGGGAGGAGATGAGAGCCCGACCATGGCTGTTGGGGGGAGGGAGAGAGAGAAAGAGAGAGAGAGAGAGATGGCTGACCATCATTGTTGGCCTGTCGGTCGACGGCTGCGTCACCGGACACCTCCAGGATCGCCGGACACCGCCTCCTCCTCTTTTCGTGCACCCCCCTTCTCCCGCCAGAGAGAGAGAGAAGAGAGAGAGAGAGAGAAAGAGAGGAGAGAGACAGAGAGAGAGAGAGGAGAGAGAGAGAGAGAAGAGAGAGAGAGAGAGAGAGAGAGAGAGAGAGAGAGAGAGAGAGAGAGAGAGAGAGAGGAGAAGAGAGACGAGAGAGACGGACACCGGACGCCGGACAACACCTCCTCCTGTTTTTGTGCGCCCCTCCTTCTCCCCCTCCTCTCCCTGCTTTCATTATGCCGAGAGAGAGAGAGAGAGACGAGCCGTTCGACGAGCCGTTCGACGAACCGAACGGGTTAGCCCATTCGACGAACGTCGAAAGGGTTGCCCCATTCGACGTTCGTCGAACGGGTTGCCCCATTTGACGAACGTCGAACGGAGGCGGGGGCGTTGTTTTTTATTTTTGATTATTTGTTTTAAATAATGACTTAAATTATTAAAAAAATCTAATTCAATAAAAATTCAAATAAAATTTAATAAAAAATTCTGATAAATTTTTAAATTGTTTAGATTTTAAAAAATTACTGTGGCGACGCCGGAGGCGGGCGAAGCCCGCAGCGACGCATCGAGAACGGGCGGAGCCCGTTCGAAGATGCTTATATATATACGAGCATCTTCGCACGGGCTACGCTCGTGCTCGATGCTCTCGGGTGAGGCTATGGTGCTGGAGCTCTTGTCCTTCTCAACTCCAGGAATTCGGGGCAAGTAGCTGTTCCATGACCCTCCTCCTAGTGGACCTCACAGTAGGGTAACTCTACTCTGACTCTTCTTTTTCCCGCGTGGTTCCTCCTCTCCCTTCGACCAATCACCATCGCTTGTTGTGGTGGGGGTAGGAGCTGCATAGGGGCTTGTCGTTGGAAGTTAAACCTACATTGGCCTCCATGAAAATCCCCCCCACCTTGGATGAGACCTTTTCCTGGACCCTGAGCGGGTCTTCCCCGTTGCATCCAACCTGGCTTCGGACCTTCTTGAGGTCCCTGGAGCCCCTGAGCTCTCTGCTCCTCTCTCCTTCTCCCCCGACGTCACCGACTGGAGGAAGAACGTGTTGGGATATAACGCGGAAACTATCCACAAGGCGCAACCAAATATTTACAGGGTGTATAAGAACATATAAATCTGAACAAACTCCGCAAACATAAATTAATGTAACTACAATAATAAAAAATGAAGAAATGTACCGACGTCCGTTACAGAAAACACCGCGGAGGAGTCGAACTCGCTCGATCCGCGGGAGAGAGAATAATCTGGACTGCAATCCGCTAGCACAGCGGACGCACAAGGTTCGTCGAGAACCTTCGTCGTCGGATGACGACCAAACCACCTGCCACCAACGGAGAAACACGGTCGAGACCAACTGCACTCACGCACGCCATCGACGCCAAGCCGCACCACTGGAGAAAACCACCATCAAGGCCACTGCACTCCCGCAAGCCTTCGTCGCCATGTCCGCATCGCCGGAGAGAAACTCCGTCAAGGCCACTGCCCACCGCAAGCCTTCGCCGCCACGCCCGCCACCGCCTCATCTACTCCAAGACCGGTAGAGATCCTCTCCTCCAATACCGGTGACTATTTCCTCCAAAGCCGGTGGATACGTCGAGAGTCCCTCACGAGAGGAATGTTTCTCCGCCATCGCACGATGTTGCACCAACTGCAACCACCGGCGGCATCCAACAGGGGTCTCCCACCCCTTACGGCACCAAGAGTGAGATGGCGGCGGTGGCGGCTCCTCTCTCCAACGCAAGCAAGGCGTCTCCTCACGTCAATAGAAGAATAGGTTTTCTCCCAAGGTTGTTATTCTTCTCCCAGACGGGCTGCATTTATATATCTCTGCATCAAAAACCATAAATATATATATATTATGTGTGACCCATGAATGACGTGATTTAATATTCAAGCAATTCAAGCAGGAGAGTGATTCTCTCTCTCTAAAAGGAAATCAATATATGCTGATTTTCTTCCTTTCTTGAAATTTCCAATTCATGCCCTCATTCACTCTCCTACCATTCATGATGTTTCCCCAAAAAGAAAATACTGGATATGTTTTGGATCCGAATCCGAACCAAAACATAACAATCACCACTTTGGTTCGGAATTCGGAGCCACCATCTGCACGAAACATCCACTTCACACATTAACAACTGCACCAAGCAACTCTGCACGTAGCACCGCCTCAGCACACGGCATTAGCCGACCAGCTCCAGTCGATTCATCTCTGCTCGGGCTCAACCCGTGAACATCGTCGCAACCAGATAGTAGAAACTGACTCCCATAACCGGAGTCCCAGAAGGACGATCATCTGCACCACCACGACAATCCACCATGTTGGCCGCAGAAATCATGAGCATATCACCATACGTCGTGGTCCCTATCAGCTGGTACAAACTACTGCGCTACACAGCTCTCCTGAGCATAGTACGTCCTCACTCCACCATCAGGATTCCACCTCGGGACACCCAACTGTAGCCACCTGAATCCAATCCGCTCAGTGATGACAAACATCCTACTGTCAGAGTCGCTCAGACTCTCAGTGATGGTGAGGACAACATCACTCTGCACCCTGACCCAGCTGTCACTCAGTCCGCACCCTAGCCTCGAGGGCTTTTTGCACGCTGCGAACTACCACTCATGTGTGACTGCACTGTCTGCAATGGTAAAAATATCATTCCCTCCTTTTGCCCGGATCGAGATCGTGCTCCACTCAATCCCTTGCCAAACTGCCTCACCTTACCTATCCGTTGCTGCCAAGATGCGACCGCCCTCAGGAGTAGGGCTCACTAACATCTGTCTGGATAGCACTGCGATCGTGACCTCCACTAGCTCCACCATATCCTTCTCATACAAGAGCATTGTCACTAAGGCCGGGTAAAAAAAAGTGAGCAAGGTAAGAGTGAAACGGGTCTTCACGTCTCCCTCCGTCTCTGCAACAGCTGCCTCTAACTGACACAGAAACTGTCTGAACACACATCATGTACCACAGATAATCTTCTCTCTATAACATATCTGCGGTTATCATGACCTTCTCATGCAGTACCATCTGTCATAGGTCAAATCCGCCATTGTCGCACTTCTTCAAAAACACTGCCCAGATTCACGTTCTTCCCTGTCATGGTTAGCCTACGGCACGACTTAGGAGACCTGATTAATTCAAAGGTCAGATTTGAAAAGATGGGGAGCGGACCTAGTCGTCACCCACCGCAGTCAAATCATTCCTCGAATGTCCAATCAGTCGCCTACAGAACCTTCCTCTGATACCACTTGTTGGGATATAACACGGAAACTATCCTCAAGTCGCAACCAAATATTTACAGGGTGTACAAGAACATATAAATCTGAACAAACTCTGCAAACATAAATTAATGTAACTGCAATAATAAACCATGAAGAAATGTACCGACGTCCGTTACAGAAAACACCGCGGAGGAGTCGGACTCGCTCGATCCGCGGGAGAGAGAATAATCTGGACTGCAATCCGCTAGCACAGCGGACGCACAAGGTTCGTCGAGAACCTTCGTCGTCGGATGACGACCAAACCACCCGCCACCAACGGAGAAACACGGTCGAGACCAACTGCAATCACGCACGTCATCGACGCCCAGCCGCACCACCGGAGAAAACCACCATCAAGTCCACTGCACTCCCGCAAGCCTTCGTCGTCATGTCCGCATCGCCGGAGAGAAACTCCGTCAAGGCCACTGCACCACCGCAAGCCTTCGCTGCCATGCCTGCACCGCCTCATCTACTCCAAGACCGGTAGAGATCCTCTCCTCCAAGACCGGTGGCTATTTCCTCCAAAGCCGGTGGATACGTCGAGAGTTGATAACTTCACAAAATGAAGTTACCTTGTGATTCAATCTGCCGCATTTTGACTAATTTATCCTCAAATTACTGATCAAAAGTGTGTGTGTACGAGTAAAATCTCATTTGTGCAAAAATTCAGGTATCAATAATATTTATATTTATTTTTATGATAGGAAAATATGAGGAAAGTTACTTGTGCGGCTGATGATAAGGGTGAAGAGCATTCAGGAAAAGTTGCAGGAAATTACAGGAATTTTTGGAGCAGATTTTTGCTGAATTCTGGACAGCACAGAATTTGTTGCAACAAATTAAAATTTGTTCCAACAAAACTGCGAATTTGAATTTTTAAATTCCGAAAATATTTCAAAAATGACAATTTTAGAAATGAAAGGAGGCTTCCTTTCATAAAGGCTGGAGATCCTTTGAGGCCCTTGGAATATAAAAAGGAATTTTGGAGATCTTTTTGATATCTGTCATTTTGGAGAGGAGGAGGCCAAATTTAGGGTTCTTGACGGTGGAGAAGCGGAATCCGGCCACAAGAAAGAGTAGATCTGAACTTTTGAAGCCATGAACTGTAAGATCTTTATAGTTTTGTGTGTTCCTTTTCTCGCCATGAACTAAACTCTCCAAGTCTTGTATAAGGAGAGTACTATGTGTGTATTTTTATGGCATATGTCTTTGTTGTTGAGATTTGTTGAATGATTTATTATCTAGTGAACTTTTGAATTTATTTATGAGATTTTTGGCTTTGATCTTCGTCTTGTGATGCGTTGCGAGAATCGAGAGATGAGTGGCGTAATATAGGGTTGAAGGTCATTTTATTGCACCGCAAGAATCGAGAGACGAGCGGTGTAAAACGTTTAACCAAAAACCTCCTCTTTTGCGTTGTACTTCGAGAGTCGAGAGAGTAGAAGTGCATTCGCTCATTAGTTCACCGTAGTTTAGAGGGGTGGAGGAGACTCCCTTCTTTTGCTAGCAGCCCGATTTTTATGATAATCAATGTCCTTCATTCCTCCTAAGTTAGAAATAACTAGGAGAATTTAGTACGTTGGGATTTCCGAGAGTCGAGAGAGGAGGATTTCTTCTATAAAAATCGTTGTATGATAATTCATTCAACACTCTTAACTAATATTATTTATTACACACCATTCAGACGCACATAGGAAATCCGAAATACAAGGTTACTTCCTCCAAGTGGTTTAAGAAATTCTAAAGATTTTCGTAGTTAAATTAGATTCAATTTTTAGTAAAAAAAATTAAAATATTTTCATTACTTCCAAAATCATCTTCCTCATTTTGTTTGGATTTAAAGAACGGCTTAACTAGTACTTGCAAGCTTTAGGTTAATCACTTCTCTGAGGGAACGATCTCACTCACACTTTATTATTTGTTACGGCACGTGCACTTGCGTATTATATACATTTATTTCGGGCGTATCAAGTTTTTGGCGCCGTTGCCGGGGAGGTGTTAATAATCTATTGTTTATTTTCTTGCAATATTAGTAAACCCTAGTATTTGGAGGTCAAACTTTAATTTTGTTGAATTTTTAAGTTGTTTGTAGTTTTTCTTTTATTTTATGCTCTGTAGTGCATGTCCAGATTTCGATCCATTGAGTTATTGCCATTAAACTTAGAGATTGAAAGGACGTGTAGGAGAAATCGTAAGACTTTTCGTTTAGAACAAACTCAATCTTCAACTATGAATCCATACGATAACCATCAGGAAGGTCAGGATTTAGGAGGTCAGGTATAACATAATGGGCACCCTGTTGAGCAAAGGAGAACGTGTCGTGATTACAACATGCCTCTACAGGGAGGGTTGCAATTTAATATAGCTAGGCCTGCAATAGAGGCCAATAATTTTAAAATTGACTCGGTGGTCATGCAACTCGTTCAAAATAGTAAATTTGGTGGCCTTAATCATGAAGACCATAACTCTCATTTGAGAACGTTCATAGAAATCTGTGATACGTTCAAGATTAATGGAGTTTCAGAAGAGGCCATTAAATTACGTCTATTTCCTTTCTCGCTAGAGGGGAGGGCTAAGGATTGGCTAAATTCTCTACCCAATGGATCTATTACCACTTGGGCATTCTTGATGGAAAAATTTTTAGCCAAATACTTCCCCCCATCTAAAACGGCTAAGTTGAAGCGAGACATATCAACGTTTATGCAAGGAAATGGAGAGACCCTCTATGACGCATGGGAACGTTTTAAAGAGCTACTGCGTAAGTGTCCCCACCACGGCTTAGTCATCCACCAACAAGTTTGGACCTTCTACAATGGTCTCCAAACGGCCACCATGATTCAAGTTGACGGAGCCGCGGGAGGGTCACTTATGAATAAATACCCAGAAGATGCTTATGCAATATTAGATGATTTATCCTCTAATAATTACCAACTTGTAGATCGACAAGGGCCATCTTCTTCTATTGCTGGGTTATACCAAGTGGACCAATTAACCTCGTTTGCGGCTGAAATGACTTCCCAATTTAATTCAATAAATAAAAGGTTAGACGCCTTGACGTTAAACCAAAGTCAATTTCACCCACATGTTAATAGTGTTGTTACTCATCCTTCTACCACTAGTCCTACTTCAACCATTGACCAACTTATAGGACATAATGAAAACGCTAACTATATAGGAGGGCAGTACAAACAAGGTCATAACACCTACTCGAATAATTATAATCCGGAGTGGAGAAACCATCCCAATTTATCGTGGAAGAATAATTCAGGGTCTACTCCATCGCACTTATTCAACAACAATTCTAATCACTCTCACCAATATCACAATCCTAATCAAACGGGACCTTCGCGGAAATTGTCCGATGAAATCATCTTAGAGTCCATGAAGAATAATGAAGCCCGTTTTTCTAGTCTAGAAGGATCCATGCGCTTAATTGAAACACAATTGGGGCAAATTGCATCCGCACTAAATACTAGACCTCTAGGAACATTACCCACTGATACCACGCCTAATCCAAAAGGTGACAACCAACACTGTAAGGCTGTCACATTGCGGAGTGGCAAGGAAGGGTGGAATGAATAATAATAATAATCCAATGGCAACTGATAAGGTGCAAAATGAAGTAAAGAGTGACAAAGTTCATGTACCCACTAAAAGTGCGGAAGAAGAGTTAGAAGAAGTGGAAGAGAATAAAGAAGAGAAGAATGTAGAGGTTCCCGCAAGGGATAAAAAAATAATTACCTATCCACCATCACCATTTCCTCAAAGACTTAGGAAGAGTAAACTAGATCACCAATTCCAGAAATTCATAGAAATATTTAAGAAACTTCAAATTAATATCTCATTTGCTGAAGCGTTAGAGCAAATGCCCAATTATGTCAAATTCATGAAAGATATTTTAAATAAAAAGAGAAAGTTTGGCACGAATGAAACTGTGGCGCTGACCCATGAATGTAGTGCAATCCTGCAAAAGAAACTTCCACCCAAAATGAAAGATCCGGGAAGTTTCACGATTCCATGCTCTATCGGATACCAATTTGAAGGAAAAGCTTTGTGTGATCTTGGAGCAAGTATAAATTTGATGCCACTTTCAATCTACCGGAAGCTGGGCATGGGGACATTTCTAAAACTTCATTAACGTTACAGCTAGCCGATAAATCGCTCACTTTTCCTAAAGGTATAGTGGAAGATGTTCTTGTCAAGGTTGACAAGTTTATCTTTCCGGCGGACTTTGTAGTTTTGGATATGGAAGAAGAACAAGGAGATCCCACTAATTGTAGGCAGACCCTTTTTAGCAACGGAAAAACTTTAATAGATGTCCCAAAGGGGAGTTGACTATGAGAGTCAACGATGAACAAATAACTTTTAACGTTCTTAAGGCCATGAAATTCCTTAGTGAGAAGGAAGATGAGATAGAGGTGGTAAACAATATTTCACTCTATGACTATGAGCAAAATAGTGAGGGGAATGATTCGAGTATAGAAGAGGACATAGGAATTTTGATGGACGAGGTAGAAGTTGAGGAAGTGCAATCTGATGAGGTTAGTCATGAAGAAGTAGAGTCTACTAAAGGAGAAGGTGAGGAGTGCTTTCAAGTGTGTGGGAATCGCTTGGTGTCATTTCATAGGGCGAAACTCCTAGATATGATTGAACGGTCTTTAGCGGACAAACCTTCTACGGTTTGCCCGCCCATCTTAGAGTTAAAACCGCTGCCCGAGCATTTGTCCTATGCATATCTAGGAGAAAATGATACACTGCCGGTAATAGTGAATGCTAGATTACTACCAGAGCAGCATGACAGACTATTGGACATTGAAAAGATATAAGTTAGCCATAGGGACAATGAATAGCCGCGGCAATAGCGATTCGAGGCATTAGCCCTTCCTTGTGTATGCACAAAATCCGTCTAGAGGAATCTTGTAAGGGGTCCATCGAGCCTCAGCGCCGTCTTAGCCCTCCTATGAAGGAGGTGGTGAGAAAAGAAATCATTAAGTGGTTGGATGCAGGAATCATTTACCCTATATCTGATAGTTCATGGGTGTCACCCATCCACTGTGTACCTAAGAAAGGAGGGACGACCGTAATCATGAATGACAAGAACGAATTAGTCCCCACAAGAACAATCACAGGATGACGTATCTGTATCGACTACCGCAGGCTAAACAAAGCGACTAGGAATGATCACTACCCGTTACCATTCATAGATCAGATTCTTGATAGATTAGCCGGAAATGAGTTCTACTGTTTCCTAGATGGATATTCCGGCTACAATCAGATAACGGTTGATCCAGACGATCAGGAAAAGACAGCGTTCACGTGTCCCTTTGGTATATTCGCATTTAGGAGGATGCCATTCGGGCTATGCAATGCGCCGGCCACGTTCCAACGTTGCATAATTGCAATAATGGCGGATCTTATAGAACAAGACATGGATCCTATTGACTATGGCATAGAGGTCTTCATGGATGATTTTTCCATCTTTGGAAAAACATTCAATGCTTGCTTGGTATGTTTGGAGAGAGTGCTTGCTCGTTGTGTTGAGACCAACCTAGTGCTGAATTGGGAAAAATGCCATTTTATGGTACAGGAAGAATCGTCCTTGGACACCGTGTATAGAGACGGGTTGGAAGTGGATAGGGCAAGGTTGAGGTGATTGAAAAATTACCTCCTCCCAAAAATATAAAATCATTAAGAAGCTTCTTAGGCCATGCGAGATTCTACCGAAGGTTCGTCAAAGACTTTGCCAAAATCTCCAAGCCTTTAAGTGAGTTATTAGGAAATGATGTGAAATTTGACTTTAATGACGAGTGTTTAGACGCATTCACTCAATTAAAGACACGATTGATTACGGCACCGATTATAGTGGCCCACGATTGGGAAAAACCTTTGTATTGATGTGTGATGCAAGCGACTACGCCGTTGGGGCTGTTTGGGGCAAATGCGAGAGAAGGTCTTTCAAACTATAGCATACGCTAGTAAGACTTTAATAGAGGCACAAATAAATTATACCACAACTGAAAAGGAACTACTAGCTATCGTGTTTGCCTTTGAGAAGTTTAGGTCTTATCTTCTTTGCACCAAAGTGATATCATTCACCGACCATGCAGCTATCCGCTATCTTATGGAGAAGAAGAATGCTAAGCCTCGATTGATTCGATGGGTATTGTTGCTGCAGGAGTTTGATTTAGAAATTAAGGATCAGAAGGGGGTAGATAATCCGGTGGCGGATCATCTTTCTAGGATTGAATGTTCTAATCCACTATTGCGATCAGAGATTAATGAAAGATTCCCTGATGAGTGGGTGTTGGCCATGACCGAACAATGCATGCCTTGGTATGTATACTACGTGAATTATATTGTTAGTAGAGTCTTCTCACCTGATTTATCATATCAGCAAAAGAAGAGATTTTTGCATCAGGTACGCTCGTACTTATGGGACGAGCCATTTTTGTTCAGAATTGGAGCAGATGGGATTGTTAGACGTTGCATCCCGGAGGAGGAAATGCGAGCCGTGTTGGACAAATGTCACAACTCACCTTATGGAGGCCACTTTAAGGGGGATAGAACAGCGATGAAGGTTTTAGGAGCGGGGTTTTATTGGCCGACTCTATTTCGAGATGCTAAAGGATTTGTAAGTGAATGTGACCGGTGCCAAAGAAACGAAAACATTAAGAAAAACGAGTCTATGTCATTGAACACAATCTTAGAAGTTGAACTTTTTGATGTTTGGGGATTAGACTTCATGGGATCTTTCGTGAACTCGAACGGTAATATGTTTATCCTCCTTGCCGTAGACTACGTTTCTAAATGGGTCGAAGCCATAGCCACCGCTAAGAATGACGCCAAAGTGGTTTTACACTTTCTAAAGAATTATATATTCAATCGTTTTGGCACACCTAGGGCTATCATTAGTGATGGAGGTAGTCACTTCTGTAACCATTCATTCGCTACGTTATTAAGGAAATATGGCGTCACTCACAAAGTAGCATTAGCGTATCATCCTAAAACAAATGGTCTAGCGGAAGTGTCTAACCGGGAGATAAAAATAATTCTTGCAAAGACGGTTAGCTTTAATTGCAAGGATTGGTCTCAAAAGCTTAATGATGCCTTATGGGCTTACCGGACTGCATATAAGACTCTGATTGGTCTAACCCCTTATATGCTAGTATATGGGAAAGTCTGTCACCTACCCCTTGAACTAGAACATCGAGCGTTTTGGGCTATTAAGAAGTTAAATTATGATTTTCAAAATGCAGGCGAAAAACGACTCCTACCAACTCAATGAGTTAGAAGAATTAAGAATGAATGCGTATGAGAGTGCTAGAATTTATAAGGAACGGACAAGGAAATGGCATGACCAACATTTGAGCGGAAAACAATTCGAACCCGGGCAATTAGTATTACTATTCAACTCTCGTCTAAAAATTTTTCCCGGAAAACTTAAGAGTCGTTGGTCGGGGCCATTCCGAGTAAAAGAAGTCCATCCGTACGGTGCAGTCACCATCGCGAATGAACAAGATAATTCTGAATTTAAGGTTAGTGGAGAACGATTGAAAATCTTTCGATGTAGCGATAATGAACGACTGGTGTCGTTCATTCATCTGAAATGACGAAAATCTTTTAATCGCAAAGTCCTGCCGCGGGACTTGAAATCAGGCGCTGCTTGGGAGGCAACCAATCTTCAGTTGCGTTTTAATTAGTCTTATAATCTTTATTTGGAGCGAAATTTATTTTATATATATATATGTCGAGATGTCGCCGTAATATTTTTGTCTTAAGTTTTATCCCTAAGTTATTCTGGCTTCTCTGTACTCCGCACAAAAAGATACCAAACAAAAAATTAAAAAAAAAGAACACAAATTTAATAATTATAATAATAAGAAAAATATAAAAATATATAAGTAAGGTTCTTTTTACCGTGAAAAGGCAGTAAAATATTTGTTGCAACAACATTAGATTATGTTGCAACAAATATTTTACTGTCAGTGTCGGCGCCTTCCGTGATTTTGGCCGGTTCACTCCTCTCCGGTTCAAGAATTTAAAATATAAGGGTTCTAAAATCCCGAGTCTTCCCCCTAAACCCTATTCGACGATTCTGGAGTGGCGCATCCCTCGCACGACGATCCTGGAGCGGCGTCTCCAGCACGCGGCGATTCCGGAAAGGAGCAACGCGAGTGGGGTTTCTGGTGAGGCGCGACGCACCGCGAGCTCGCCGACAACTCCTCTACACATCGGCGGCGCCTGGGAACTCCTCCTTCACGCTCTTCCTGCACGCTAGGGCACGATCAATCTCTTCCTTCACCAATACTTCCTGACCACGGTACATGGTTGATTTCTCCTTGCTTTTACTTCCGCCTTCTTTGTTTAGAATTTCGTTTAGCATAGATGCTACTGTTTTAGGCTATGGCTTCGAAGAGGAAAGGGAAGTCGGTGGCCACTAAGGATGTCCGATTTGTGAATGATCAAGCCTTGGAGCGCTATGAGACTCTTAGGTCACTGTCTTCCATTCTAGAGCGAGGTTTCCAAATAGAAATTCGTGGATGGAGCCTAACCTACATCGAACAACTCCGAACTCAAGGATGGGAAACCTTCTGCCATCCTAGGTGTGAAGCCATTCTACCCTGGGTCCATGAGTTTTACGCTAATGCTCCATTCCAGAACAATGACAAGGTGTTGGTGAGGGGCAAGGAGGTCAACTGCTCCGCTGAAGCCATTAACAGATACTTTGATCTTCCACACTTGGAGGAAGATCGATTTGAAATTCTGAAGAAAACAGTTTCTCCACTTGATGTTGCCTCAGCCTTGACCATCCCAACACACATTGACTGGGCTAATAAGGCTAATATTGTGCGAGCTAACAGTTTCAAAGGGAAGCCAGGGTTGGTTATTGTTCATCAATGCCAGCATCATGCCAACGAAGAATCTCAATTTGGTATCCTTCCATCGTGCACTCCTAATTTATTGCATTTTGCGGGGAATTAAGATAAGCGTTGGTCGACTGATTGCGGATCAAATACGTGAAAAGGGAAGGGAAGGTCGGCCGGCAGTTGTGGTTTCCGACTCTTATAACAGCCCTTTGTCGAAATGCCGGTGTGAGCGAGAAGAAGACCCACCATTAGACCAGTGCGACATCACATTACTCACACTGTCATTTCCACAAATATCAAAATATCTTCAGAGCGTAATTTGGGCACAGAAGCATCTGGACTGCAGCCTTCTACCTCCACAACTAAACCGAAACGATCTACACCACCTTCAGTTGATGCTCAGCCAGACACAACGAAGATTATGGAGTGTTTGACACATCTCACGGAGTATCAACGATGTCATCATAACGTCGTTACTGCTCAATTGGCCGTGCTGAAGAGAAATCAACGTCAGCTAATGATGCATGCACAGCTTCCGCTCTCGGATCAAAATTTACCCTTTCTCGACCCCTTTGATGATGATGGCTACTTGCGGAGCGCACGCACCAAGCATGAAAACCCGACATTTACAAACCCAGCCAAGCAACCGGGGGATGATGAGGATGTTAATGGGGATGATTACTGGGACCGACAATCCTTAGTCGACAAAGAAGCAAGTGATGAAGACGATGAAGACGAGAGTGATGAGGAAGAGGACGATGACGTTGCCGAGTGAGGAACTCCAGCTGCATGGATGCTATGACTTCATGTTTTGCGTTGTCATTTTGCCTTCGTAGATCTGTCAGTACTTTATTATGATTTTGGACAATTTATTGCCATTGGTTTACTTATGCTTAAGCTACTCATTTTGCTACTATTTTACTTATGCGAAGCTAAATCTGCTACTATTAGTTTACTTTCATACACCATGTGCGTTGTTTGGCTATTTAGTGTTCTGCTTTATAGCTAGGCTTATGATTAGTCACGCTTTAGTCTAAACATGTTAATCAATTTGTTATGACTAGATGTTTTGATGTTTGGCATGCTAGACTTATGAACTGTATGATTACTTGATGACTAGATGCATTGAGACACTGTATGTTTTGTTTTATGCTCATTACACATATGGCTAATGACCTGTGTGCTTTGGAGGTGATGGTTGTATGTTTGGAGATTATTTAATGCATTAACTAGTTGCTCTGATGATTATTGTTTGGTTATGATTTGATTTAATTGAATGATCTAAATGATGCAACTAGTTGGTTTTTGAGTGGGTGTGTTATGCAGATCACTTTGGGATTTATCGCTGCAATGAGCTTTTTAACCGTTCCCTGCCGTCATATAAATCGTTGACAAGGCTCATGTGGGTTCGATCGATCGGTTGACATATTTCAGGGGAGTACTGTATTTCTTGATATTTATTTTCATATATTTGCATCACTCGTGGTCTTATCTATTCACCTTGTACATTGCATTTTAATTCTAAATGACACTCATTTGCTAGGGGCTAGCAAACGTTCAGGTGTGAGGGTGAATCTGTGCCTTAACTCTCACCAATGAGTGGCGAATAATTTAGAAAATTTTAACTGCAAAACAATACTTGTTCTTAGTTCAAACAATACAATTTTATATGATTGGTAGATTTATCAAAACCTATAAAATTTTGACCTTTTTTTGAAGTTAATAAGATATATTAGAGCTCCACTTTCGATTTCCCTATGCAATGTATTCCTTAAAATATTTGTGTCCTACAAAAGAACTTTATTAACTTCCAAACATAGTAGGGGAGGGATGAACAATAACTGAGCCGATGTTGTATGCTAACGCATTGAGTCTACGTAGTTACTTTAGTCCTAATTCACAGTCCTTAGTTGCTTCTTAATGATTCTTCCTTCGTTGGGTGTTTTAAAAAAATGATTGAGTAAAGATGTCATAGTGATATGTGGCCCGAGTATGTGTACACCTACTTGGAATGATCCCAACTGTGACCATAATAGAAAAAAAATTTTGGTTAAAAAAAAAATTGCCATAGTGACATGCGGCCTAGAATGCATACATATCTGGAATGATCTCTCAACTATGTGCATACTCAAAAAAATAAAAATGTGTATGTATTAAGGTCATAGTGACATGCAGCCTAAGTGTGTGTACACCTACTCGGAATGATCCCAACTATGGGCATAGAAAATTATATTGGTGCTTGAAAGGTACACTCATGGTAGGGAGAAGAATTAAGAATGGTTACTAGGGAGATGTCTTTCTACTAAACTCTTGTGGAAGTTGACGCAAGGCTTAGTCTATTTTCCATCATCCCCTATCTATGTAAAAGCTTAATAAATTAAGTTGTTTGGGAATAGATAGCTTTAAGGAATATCACATACAACACTAGGAAATTGTCATGGAGCTTTATTCTGTATCAAACTAATGAATCTCTGCAAGTTTGAAATTTTAGATGATTGATATTTTCACCAATCTAAAAAGGTTTTGTTCAAGAGTAAGGTCATTTGGAACTTGATTGTGATAGATATTCGCTCACTCAATGTCATGTAACGTTTCATCTTCGCTAGAGACTAGCAAAGGTTTAGGTGTGAGGGTGTGATAACTTCACAAAATGAAGTTACCTTGTGCGTCAATCTGCCGCATTTTGACTAATTTATCCTCAAATTACTGATCAAAAGTGTGTGTGTACGAGTAAAATCTCATTTGTGCAAAAATTCAGGTATCAATAATATTTATATTTATTTTTATGATAGGAAAATATGAGGAAAGTTACTTGTGCGGCTGATGATAAGGGTGAAGAGCATTCAGGAAAAGTTGCAGGAAATTACAGGAATTTTTGGAGCAGATTTTTGCTGAATTCTGGACAGCACAGAATTTGTTGCAACAAATTAAAATTTGTTGCAACAAAACTGCGAATTTGAATTTTCAAATTCCGAAAATATTTCAAAAATGGCAATTTTAGAAATGAAAGGAGGCTTCCTTTCATAAAGGCTGGAGATCCTTTGAGGCCCTTGGAATATGAAAAGGAATTTTGGAGATCTTTTTGATATCTTTGTCATTTTGGAGAGGAGGAGGTCAAATTTAGGGTTCTTGACGGTGGAGAAGCGGAATCTGGGCACAAGGAAGAGTAGATCTGAACTTTTGAAGCCATGAACTGTAAGATCTTTATAGTTTTGTGTGTTCCTTTTCTCGCCATGAACTAAACTCTCCAAGTCTTGTATAAGGAGAGTACTATGTGTGTATTTTTATGGCATATGTCTTTGTTGTTGAGATTTGTTTAATGATTTATTATCTAGTGAACTTTTGAATTTATTTATGAGATTTTTGGCTTTGATCTTCGTCTTGTGATGCGTTGCGAGAATCGAGAGATGAGTGGCGTAATATAGGGTTGAAGGTCATTTTATTGCACCGCAAGAATCGAGAGACGAGCGGTGTAAACGTTTTAACCAAAAACCTCCTCTTTTGCGTTGTACTTCGAGAGTCGAGAGAGGAGAAGTGCATTCGCTCATTAGTTCACCGTAGTTTAGAGGGGTGGAGGAGACTCCCTCCTTTTGCTAGCAGTCCGATTTTTATGATAATCAATGTCCTTCATTCCTCCTAAGTTAGAAATAACTAGGAGAATTTAGTACGTTGAGATTTCCGAGAGTCGAGAGAGGAGGATTTCTTCTATAAAAATCGTTGTATGATAATTCATTCAACACCCTTAACTAATATTATTTATTACACACCATTCAGACGCACATAGGAAATCCGAAATACAAGGCTACTTCCTCCAAGTGGTTTAAGAACTTCTAAAGATTTTCGTAGTTAAATTAGATTCAATTTTTAGTAAAAAAAATTAAAATATTTTCATTACTTCCAAAATCATCTTCCTCATTTTGTTTGGATTTAAAGAACGGCTTAGCTAGTACTTGCAAGCTTTAGGTTAATCACTTCTCCGAGGGAACGATCTCACTCACACTTTATTATTTGTTACGGCACGTGCACTTGCGTATTATATACATCAATTTCGGGCATATCAAGAGTCCCTCACGAGAGGAATGCTTCGCCGCCATCGCACAATGTTGCACCAACTGCAACCACCGGCGGCATCCAACAGGGGTCTCCCACCCTTTACGGCACCAAGAGTGAGATGGCGGCGGCGGCGACTTCTCTCTCCAACGCAAGCAAGGCGTCTCCTCACGTCAATAGAAGAATAGGTTTTCTCTCGGGGTTGTTATTCTTCTCTCAGGCGGGCTACATTTATATATCTCTGCCTCAAAAACCATAAATATATATGTTATGTGTGACTCATGAATGACGCGATTTAATATTCAAGCAATTCAAGCAGGAGAGTGATTCTCTCTCTCTAAAAGGAAATCAATATATGTTGGTTTTCTTCCTTTCTTGGAATTTTCAATTCATGCCCTCATTCACTCTCCTATCATTCATGATGTTTCCCCAAAAAGGAAATACTGGATATGTTTTGGATCCGAATCCGAACCAAAACATAACAGAACGTATGGAGCATAAATAACAAAAAAAAATTGTGATGCTAATTGGATCACCGCTTCAGCTCCACTAACAAATCAATATCTCCTCAGTTAAATGGAATCAACAATGAAATGCTATCTCACGTATGATCAACAAAGAAATGTTATATATTTAATGATTTACAGAAATCAAAAATCAACAAAGAAATAGAAGTGAGTATTATAAATATTTTTATCTCAAGCATGATCAGACCAAATGTTATATACTTTAGTTAATCTAAAAATAATATTAAAAAAATATTACTTTGTAGGGCCAAAATGTGAAATAACATTACAAAATGATTACATTGGCTAAAGAAAGCAGAGATATGCCTTAAGAAATAGAAAAAATTATAATCACGTCTAAATAAATTACCCTTTGAAATCATTGGCTTGAGTGTGAAATTCTCCTACAAACACATTACAATTTGTAACTATAATCACCGCTAAATAAAATACCTTTTGAAATAATTGTCTTGAGTGTAAAATTCGCATGTGAACACATTACACTTTGAAATCATCTAAAGTCATCTAAATCATTACCTTAAGAAATAGAAAAAATCACTAAAATAATTGTATCGCACTGCTCAGTAACTAAATCACAAAAATAATTAAAATCACTGCTCAGTAATGAAAATGGCAGAGGGTAATAAGTTAAATGCCCAGTAATAACTAAAATGCTCAATAACCTGAAATGCCAAATCAAAATTGAGAACAAAATTGACAAACTGAGATTAAAATTGAAAACAAAAAATGCTGAATGTATTTGCAAAAAACAGAGAACATATAATGGTACCGCGAAGAGAGGAGCAACGACGAAGTGAGGAGCCTCTGTCCTGCAGGTTGTGTCGAGGAAACTTGGTTTAATCCAGCGAGGAGGAGAAACTGTTGAAAAAAAAATAAGAGAACACTGTGCAAATATTAATAACCCGACCATCTATTATGAATCACCAAAAATATAATTAAAACAGAGCAGAAATGTATTTCCACGATCACAGAAAAATAGAGAAGTTGTCTTGGAGGAAAACAAACTCCTCGCAGATCTAAAAAAAAATACGAAAGATGGGAGGAGAAATCAAAAACCTAGGTGATTGTTAACCGCAACCCGTTATTGGCTAGTCGCACACCAAAATCTTATAACTTTTCGCGTCATTTTGAAATACTCCTTGTACATGCATTTTTAGGAAAAGTGATCAACAAAAAAGTTGTAGATCTCGACCATATCTACAACTTTCGTGTTGATCATTTTTCCTAAAAATGCATGTACAAGACGTACTTTGAAAATATGTCCAGATTTTGCGCCTTTCAGAAATACGCTTTGTACATGCAATTTCAGAAAAAGTGTTCAACACGAAATTTGTAGATCTGCAACTTTCGTGGTGAAAACCTTTTTCTGAAATTACATGTACAAGACGTATTTCGAAAATACGTGAAATATTAGGAGATTTTGGGGTGCGACTAGCCAATAACGGATTGCGGTTAACAATCGCCAAAACCTATAACAGGCGGACGAGATGGATTTTCCGGGCAAAGTCAGGTCGGGCGAAATCAGGTCATGGACGTGGATGAGCAGGGCGAACTCAAACAGAGCTGGTTGAGAGCGATCAGTTTTTTCTATAAATGAATAAGATCAAAACCCGCTTGCATCAGAAACTACACATACAAAAAGAACATAAATCGAGATTTTCCGGAAGATCTAACAAATCCATAAAGAACGAATCCAAATTGCAAGCCAATAACAAAAATCCATGAGCAAAGAACAGAGCAGTTAACAAACAAAAGCATGGAAAACAATCTGGCAGCAATCATGCACGATTAACATCGACGGATCCTCCCATCAGGGCATGCCGAAAACCCAAAAACAGCAACAACGAAAAAGTTTAAAAGATTTAACCTCCGCCTAATATAAATTAGTTCAGAGAAATGGAAGATCTATTGCTACCGTCATAAGATAGATAAAAGAATAGGTCAACTTGCAGGAGCGGTGATAGAGAAAGACAACTTACGGAGATGTCGAAGCTTATGAAGAGCTGCAGTGCCGGAGGGGGAGGTGGACGACGATGACAAACTTTGAAATGATTATAGCTCTTTGATCTTCCTAAAATACACGCGTCATTCAACTTCTTCTTCTTCTTCTACAGCTTATTCAGCCACCGTCCGTCGGATCCTCCCTGACAAAAGTACAGCTAAAAATCTAGAGCTTGCAGGCTCGGCCTACGGAGCTCTTCACTCGACCATCTTCGTTGCTTGATGCCGGAGAGAAATGGAGAGGAAGGAGAACAACGACGTGAAGTGCAGCACCGAGAAAAATGCCGCGAAGTGCGCCACCGAGAAAATGTCACACAGTCAGGAAGGAGTTCCGCCTAGGAAGGAGGAAGGAGTGCAGGATTTTTTTGGATTCAGCAGGATTTGGGTTGGTTATTTGTAGGTTTTATAAGACATTGGTATAGATCCGATGGACAGGATTTTGACAATCAAGAATGAATGGTTGATATTTTTTGATGTATTTATGAACCCACGCTATTGGGAGACCCTAATATATATATATGGGTTTGAAATATATAAGCTCAAGCTTTTTTAAGGTTAAAAAAGCTTGAATTGGTTCTCCCATAATACATATCAGAATTAGATAAATAATATATGCATTTTATAGCCAAGAACGAGATCTACAACTTTTATGTTGAACATTTTTCCAAAATTTGCAGGGTTTAGCCGGAATCTGACCCAAAAGGTTGGTGGCTCGAATTTTGAAATTTATTATTATTATATTCATTTCGAGTCAGCAACCTTTCGGGCAAGATTCCGGCCAAACCGTAAAAATTTTGAAAATTGTTCAACATGAAAGTTTTATATCTCGTTCTTGGCTACAAAATGCATATATTATTCGTCTAATTCCGATATATATTGTAAGAGAACCAGCTTAAACTTTTTTATGTTAAAAAAGCTTGAGCTTATATATGTTATGTTGTTTATATATATAATTATATATATATATATATATATATTCGCTATAATATTTATATATATATATATATATATATATATATATATATATATATATATATATATATATAATATAATATATCACGAGTATCTTCGCACGGGCTACGCTCGTACTCGATGCTTTCGGGCGGCCTTCGACCGCATCCAGGCGGGCTTCACCCGCCTTCGCACGGGCTTTGCCCGTACTCGATGTGTCGCTACGGGTTGCGCCCGCAACATATACATATGAGTACTCAAAATGATCGTAAAAAATTTAAATCGCGCTTACTTTTTTATTTTGTCAAAAACATACATTTTGACAAACAAAACTTAATATATCTCTCTCCATCTATATAATATACTCACTTATATAATATATAATATATATGTTATATATAATAAACCCCCGGCCACTGCCACCGCTCAAACTTCATCTCTCTCTATTATATAATATATAATAGTCATTTCTCTCTCCCCCTCTCTCTCCCTCTCTCTCCATTTCTCTCTCTAGGTTTAGGAGCTCTATTATTTTTATTTTTTTAATGATAAAAGGATCTGACGGCTGATGAATTAATTATCAATCCGTGATCAGACGGCTATTTGAATTTTGAACTCATGAGTTTATATTTCTTTATACTGGTATATATATATATATATATATATATATATATATATATATATATTATCTATAAGCATCATCATGAAAAGAGTATTGTCAGCCCAAAATACCCTCTCATATCCCTCTTTATTTCAAAATATCTTCCCCCGATAATGTCCACGCCCCCAACCAGAGGCCTCCCCAGACGCCCCAACCATGTCTCGCCTCCCCCGCTCTCACTGCCTCCTGACCAATGCAGCCCCACGCCGCCCCGATCAATTCGCCCCCCCGACCCCCGAATGTCCCCAACACGATCAATGTCGCCACGCCACTCCAATTTGCCTTGATAAATATCTATACTTTACGACATATGTCGCCCTAACGATAATGTTGCTAAGTTGCCGCTCCGCCGAATGTCGTCGTCCCCAACCATTTGTTGTTGCCCCCGCGAAATTGTTGTACCACGACCATATGCCCCCGCGAAATGTAGGTACCCCACGACAATATCGCTACCCCCGCCAAATGTCATCTTTCACGAAATGTCGCCGCCTACGACCCATCGACCAATAAACCATGTCGCCGCCCCGCCGCCTACCCATATGTCTCCCGCCGCCCCCGACCAATGTCCACCCCCACGACAATTGTCATCGTCCCCGATCAATGTTGCCGCCTCCGACCAATTGTCTTTCCGACATTTTTGCCGCACACGACCAATGTCTCACGACCAATGTCGTCTGCACTTTCCCGTGTACGTGCAAATGCTATATATATATATATATATATATAAGCAAATTTCGAACCCATGCTTGAATCTCCGACCTCATCTAATAAACTTGGTCTCTTTTTATATTTAAAACTCATTTTTTGTGCCACAGTCGACATAACCACGTCATATCAAACATGCATTCTATGATTGTGATGTTTTTGTCCAAACTCACAAGAGCAAATATGCCATGTCACCACTCTCCTCGCTGTCACTGACACTCTGTCGCTTCCGGTCTCCATCGCCGCCTCTGGGCGCCTCCGTCGCCTCAGGCAGCCACCGTGGCCCGGCAACTTGCCTGAGACACCCAGACCACCCGGTGGCATGTTTGTCATTTCCATAAAATTGATGATTTAGGTGACTAGAATAGAGCAACCTCATCCGTCAATTCAAGATCCAACCGAGCGTAATTACCAACACGTCAATTCAATAAAACTATAAAGACTCGCACGCCTTCATTTGAAAGCAAACAAGTAGAAAGATAAGATGGCGCTCTGTGAATTTTCGGAGTAGGCATGAGGCTTAGATCGTTCATTCGCTTTGAATTCCTTCTTTTCTCTCTCAAGTCTTCTCAAACACTCACATGGGCACTTCAGCAAGCACATGAAAAGACATAGGAGAACGTTCTTGTGGACGCTCCAGCTACGTGGACTGTCTTTTCACCTAATTTAGTTGCCTACAAGACTTAGAAACGGAGAGGTGACTTGTCACCCTCTGTGAAACTCGAACTCTTGTAACTTCAAAAAAATTAGTGGATTTTTCCTAACAAAGATCCAGCCATGTGGCTTTACATCATTTTCGAGTTTTTCATGCTAAACCATCTTGCTTTGTCATTGTTATTGGATCTCTTTTGACCGTTTGTACACTTGACTCACTCTCGAGGTAAGGCTGTCTGATTAAAAGAATATTGAAATAATTTTCTAATATTTCTAAAAAAAATAATTTTTTTTGTTGAAAATCTCTTATAAATAATAGCATATAATGAAAACAAGAATATAATAAAACAAAACTTGTAAAGAACAAGATTGAGAAATACAAAGATCAGAATAAAATATAGTTTTAAAATTGAGTCTGTTCAAAAGAAGTTCCACCACACTTCAACAGGACTTTCAAATGATTCTCACTCTTCCGTAATACAACACATGACTAGATTTCAAAAACTCTTATGTGCGCAAACGTTGAAGAATCACAAAGCACCAGTACTTACACTTAATGAAAGCAGATTCACAATGTTGAACCTGGAAACCACGGTTCAAATAGGAGATTGGACCGATGGGACAACTTGCACTTATTTTTCCCAAATTAGAACGCTTGACCAGTTACTCAAAATAAGAAAACAGACCCCTGAGCTGCAGCGAGTAGGTCCTGGCACACACCCGGAAGATCAAAGATAGCTTCAACTCTCTATCCAATTCTGAGTTGGGCACCATGGAGGGCACTAGTGAACGACAAACTGTCCGCCCGAAAACCATGACGAACAATGTGGGAGCACCGGCTGTACAACCCCGTGTCCGGCGAGCGGGCCCCGCCAGGAAGGTCGAGCAGACCAGGTCCCGCGACCCGCACCCGAACGGCAAAACAGTTATACGGCAGAAGGGTTGGCCCGCTCCCGCCCATTTTAGGCGAGCGAGCCGGCGAGGCGAGCGAGCGGGTCGCGCGAAGAGTCCTTGGCCAAAGCAGATGAGTTTGGCGACCCGCGACTAGCGAGTCGATCGGGGTCGCGGTGACCACCGGCCAACCCCCACACGCGACCTGGCTGTCGGTCCGCCCGGCAGAAGACAGGCAGGTCGCGACGGCTCGGCTCGCGCTCGCCCAGGGAAGATAGGCGAGCCACGAGAGCCAGGTCGCGCCCGCCTCCCGCGGAGGGGGATTGGAGGCGAGCTGACTCCCCGTGGGGTGCGAATAGCTACTCAGGACAGCGGAGCTTCGCTGTTGGCAGACCAAGCCGGACTGCGCATAGCCACTTAGAACAGCGGAGTTTGGCTGTTGGCAGACCCAACCAGGGGTTTTTTGGTATTTTCAGGTCAGTTCTTTTGGTTATTGGCAGTTCAGGTTCCAAAAAGCTATAAATAAGACCCAAGGGGTACCACAGAGGGCACGCTTTCAGTGCCTCCTTACTCTCATTCTCAAGTGCTCTCTGAGGGTACCTTAGCTCGGTTTCTGGCTAAGGAGGGGAAGCGCTCAGAGATCTTCCGGGTTTGTGGTGGGACCTCCCTGCCGAGCCCTTGAGTCTGTTCTTTCTTGTCTCTTTCGTTGTTTTTCTTGCAGGAGCAAAGTAGGCGCGAGACCACCCCTTCCCCAAGGGTCGAACTCCACAAGAGGCCGGATTCCGGTTTCAACATCTTGGTGCGGTGAGCGTGGAGAGTGGTCAGTGCGGAAAAGCTTCGGCGAGCTCAATGACGGGAGGACAAGGATCTGACAGGCAGGACTCGCCGCCCCCCCCCCCCCCCCCCCCCCCCCCCGCCTCTCGCAACAGTAGGGATGTTGGAGGACTTCAGGAACGAGGTGCTGGGCCTCGTCAGGATCGCGCTCGGCGCGCGGGCCGAGTACTCGACGCCGGCAGCCCAGATCGCGGCCGCCCCCTCTTTGGGCGAGGACGCCCCTGGCCGGCGAGCTGGAAAGGAAGTTGCCGAGGAAGGCCGAGGATGCGAGCTCCCGGGGCGCGAGATTTTCCCCGGGTCGGCAAGCCGAGGCAGGTTCGACGAGCTGGGTCCGCGAGATTCGCCGGCTCGCCCAGTGGGGGGAGGCAGTCCTTTCAGCGAGCTGGTCTCCTCAGCACTAGTACCAGAAGGGTTCAGGGAGCCCGAGATGTCCTACTACACCGGGAAGGGAGACCCGGTTCAGCACGTCCAATGGTTCGAGGACGTGGTCTCCATCCGTCAGATGTCGAACGGATTCAAGTGCTGTCTCTTCGCCATCACCCTCCGAGAGAAGTCAAGGGAGTGGTTCCACCAGCTGCTGGCTAGTTCCATCTATTGCTTCGAGGACTTGCGCCGAGGGTTCATGTTGAGGTTCACTACCTCAAAGAAGAGGAAGAAGGAGTCTGAGTCCTTGTTCCACATAAAGCAGGGGGTGAACGAGACGTTGGGGAGCTACGTGGACCGATTTCATGAGGAGGTCACCCAGGTCCAGGAGATGTCGGGCCATAGTCTGATGATGGCCTTCACCCTGGGCCTGCAGCAGGGTTTCTTCCGAATGGAGCTGAAGAGAGTTCCTCCCCTCTCCTACGAAGAACTGATGGAGAGGGCGGCAAGAGAAGTCGACGGGGAGGCGTCGAATCCGGAGTTCGCAAGGAAGCTAGCCAGATGGGCCACCGAGGAAGAGAAGGAGTCGAAGGGAGGAAGAGCGCAGGAGGAGAGAAGAGGGGAGCCCAGGCAGAGGGAGCAGAGGCAGCTCCAAGGACAGCAGCCGGGGTGGGGGCGTCAGGAGCCCGACCGTCGGCTGGGCTGGAGACCAGAGTGGCAGGGGCAGGGGCCACAGAGAGGGTACTTCGGAAGGGGTCACTATCAGGGGAGGCAGGACCAGTTCCACCCACCGTGCTGGAGGCAGGGTCACCGGCCCCGGCTCCCCGATCAGGAGGAGTCCATGGCCATAGCTTTGGGAGCGAGGAGGGGGATCATGAGGAGAAGGAGAAGAGAGTTCAGGGTGGAGCTGCCCTATTGCGACTTCCATCAGGAAGAGGGGCACGCAACAGCCACGCGCCCGGAATTCTTGGAGATGAGAGGGAATAGGGGGCGGCAGCAGCAGGAGGAGGAGGTGCGGCAAGAAGTGAGGATCGAGGAGGTCCTGCCTCGGGCAGAGGAGGATCGTTGCGAGGACCGGGTTGATGTCGGGACCCGAGGAGGGATCGGAGTGATCCACGGGGGAGTGGGGATCGAGGCTTCCCGCAAGGCAAGCCTCCACACCATGTACCGGCGGAGCGTCGCCTCTACATCCCAAACCCCGCCCCCGGAGGAGACGATCACCTTCTCCAGAAGTGATATGCCAGACCACGAGGATCAGTTCTGTGATGCGCTGGTCATCAAGGCTGTCATTGAGAATTTCACTGTCTCTCGGATCCTCGTGGACAATGGGAGCTCCGTCAACGTCGTCTTCAAAAAGGCGTTTGACGCGATGAAGGTGGAGGCTAAGAGGGTGTTGGCCTCGGACGGGCCCCTGTTCGGGTTCTCGGGAGAAAGGAAGGAAGTAGAGTGAGGCGTTGGCCTCCATGTCACCCTGGGGGGGCAGTCCCGAAACTGCAAGTTCGTCATTGTGGACGCCCCCAGCAGCTATAGCGCCATCTTTGGGAGGCCCCTCATCAGCGCCTTCCGCTGCGTCCCCTCGTCTTTCCATCAGTGTCTGAAGTTCAACGCTGAGGGGGTCCAGGTCAGGGTCAGGGGGGACCCGAAGGTGGCGCGGGAGTGTTATGTCACTGCGGTGAACACCATCTCTTGGCAAGAGGGAGCCGAGGAGATGGGGCGGAGGATGGAGGAGGTCGAGCAGGAAGCAGGAGGGGAGGAGCTGGGAGTGAAGGACTGCGCAGAAAAGGCGGCAGGAGGAGATCTGGAGGAGGTGGCCGAAGTAAGGGCCGTGGGAGGAGAGATGGAGGTAGAGGTCCCCGCTCCGGAGGAAGGGGACGCCGAAGGATGGGGGGAGCGGTCCAGGCTGGAGGCGGCAGAAGAAGTGGTGGAGCTGGAGGTGCTCACCCGGGGAGGAAGGATGGAGAAGATCCGCGTCAGCGGAGGGCTGACCCCAGAGGACCAAGGCAGGATGCTGGAGTGCATCCAGAAGAACGTGGACATCTTCGCCTGGAGCGCCGCGGAGATGCCGGGGGTTGACGCGGATGTGGCCTGCCACCGCCTCAACTTGGACCCGGGGACACGCCCCGTCCAGCAGAAAAAGAGATCCACGGCGGACAAGATGGCGGAACCCATCAGGGAGGAGGTGGCGAAGCTTCTCAAAGCTGGCTTCGTGTCCGAAATTCAGTACCCCGGCTGGGTCTCCAACGTTGTGATGGTCAAAAAAGGAGACGGCCGCTGGCGATTGTGTATCGACTTTTCCCTTCTTAATAAAGCTTGTCCTAAGGACTGTTATCCTTTGCCTCGGATCGACGCGCTGGTTGACTCAGCCGTCGGCTTTTCTGTAATGAGTTTTTTAGATGCCTTTTCAGGTTACCATCAGATCAGGATGCACCCCCCGGACATCAAGGATGTCTCATTCATCACAGGGGACGGCTGCTACTGCTACAAGATGATGCCATTCGGGCTGAAGAACGCCGGGGCCACCTACCAAAAAATGATGGACAGGGTCTTCAAGGAGCAAAGGGGGAGGAACTTGGAGGTGTACGTGGACGAGCTCATGATCAAAAGCCGGGATGTGGACTCCCACCTCCGGGACTTGGAAGAGACCTTCGCCACCCTACGCAGATACAAGATGCGGCTGAATCCCCTTAAGTGTGTCTTTGGGGCCGGCCGGGGAAAGTTCCTGGGGCATCTCCTCACCCCCGCGGGGGTCGAGCCGAATCCAGACAAGGTCAAGGCTATCTTGGAGCTAGGGTCCCCGCGGAATGCAAAGGAGGTCCAACAGTTGACAGGGAAGTTAGCAGGGCTGAGTCGCTTCCTTTCTCGGGCAGGGGAGAAGTGCTCCCCCTTCTTCAAAACGCTGAGGGGAGGCCAGAGGTTCGAATGGACCAAGGAATGCGAGGAGGCCTTCCAGGCCCTCAAGGCGCAGTTGACACAGGCTCCGCTGCTCTAAGGGTCGAAGGGGGGTGAGGATTTGTTCTTATATCTCGGGGTCGGGGCAGAGGCCTTGAGCTCCGTCTTGGTGCGTGAAGAAGGGAAGAGGCAGCTCCCTATTTATTACGTCAGCCGGGTCCTGAGGAAGGCCGAGCTCCGGTATCCGATCTTGGAGAAGCTTGCATTCGCACTAATCATCTCGGCTCGGAGGCTACGACCTTACTTCCAGGCACACTCAATCCGAGTGGTGACCGACCATCCTCTCCGCAACATCTTCGAGGGGGTGGAGCATTCAGGCCGGCTGGCCAAGTGGTCGGTGGAGCTGAGCGAGTTCGATGTCTCCTTCGTTCCGCGGCTCTCGATCAAAGCTCATGTGATGGCCGACTTCCTGGCCGACTACGTGGTAGAAGTAGCGGAGGAGGAGCTCACCCGCCCGACTCCTTGGAAGGTGAGGGTGGATGGAGCCTCAGGAAGGCATTCTCTTGGAGTAGGGGTGGTTCTGGAAAGCCCTCAAGGGACTCAGATTGAGCAGACGGTGGTGGTGCATTTTCCCATTACCAACAACCAGGCCGAGTACGAAGCAGTGATAGCGGGGCTGCGCCTGGCCAGGGAGTTGGGGTGCTGGATGTGGAGGTCCTAACCGACTCCATGGTGGTGGCTTCCCAGATCAACGGGGAGTTCGAAGCAAGGGAGCCCGCTCTGAAGTTATACTTGGCCAAAGTGAAGGGGGTCATAGAGACCTTCCAGACCTTCTCCATCCGACACGTGCCAAGGGGAGAGAATGACCAGGCCGACCAGCTAGCAAAGCATGGCCCCCGGGTGGGGGGCACCATCACCGACCTGTTCCGCCCCTCCATCGAAGAAGGGGAGCTCATGGAGATCGATCAGCAGCCTTCGTGGATGGATCCAGTAGTAGTTTTACTCTCCACGGGAGAGTATCCGGAGGGAGTAGACAGGAAGAAGCTGAGGCACAAGTCCGCTTACTACCTCCTTAAAGACGGGCAGCTATACAGGAAGACCCTCTCCGGGATGCTGGCTCGCTGCGTAGCCGAGGGTGAGGCGCAGAGGATCTTAGAAGAAGTCCACTCCGGGGAGTGCGGGAGTCATTCCGGGAGTCGGACCCTGGAGGGGAGGATAGTCAGGCAAGGGTATTTCTGGCCCACCCTGGGTCGAGACGCCGCGGAGTTCGCAAGGAGATATCATAAGTGCCAGCTGTTTGCCCCCTCCAGCTACAGTCGGCCCAACAGCTCAAGAGTATCACAGCCCCCTGGCCCTTTACAATCTGGGGAATGGATTTGGTTGGACCGTTCCCCCAGGCCAGCGGTCAGAGAAAGTTCCTCCTAGTGATGATCGACTACTTCTCGAAGTGGATGGAGGTAAAGGCGTTGGCCAAGGTGACCTCCCAAGTGATCAGGAACTTTGTCTGGGGGGAGATCATCTGTCGCCATGGGTTGCCCCAGGCCATCGTCACCGACAACGGACCCCAGTTCGCCAGTGCCGAGTTCACCAGCTTCTGCGAGCAGCTTGGAATCGACCTCAGGTTCGCCTCGGTCCACCACCCTAGGAGCAACGGGCAGGTGGAGGCCGCGAACAAGATCATTGTCAATCTCCTCAGGAAAAAGGTGGAAAACTTGAGGGGGAGCTGGGTGGAGCAGCTCCCCGCAGTTCTTTGGGCCCTAAGAACCACCCCTAACACGGCTACGTGAAAGATATGGTACCTAAACACCTAGAGGGGGGGGTGAATAGGTGACCTAAACCTTTTTTGACTTTTGTTTGGCAGCACAACAGTTTTTCACTGATTACTACAGCTAACAGCAAATACAGAAATTAAGCATTCAATTCACAGCACAGCACAGAAGACACACTAATTTTATAGTGGTTCCCCAATCTTTGGGTACATCCACTTTCCCCCTTCGCCTATCTAGCAGTGTACTAGATTCGGCCAAACTTCTCCACTAGCTCAGAACCCAACAAGGTTCCTACCTCAGGCCCAAAGCCTTACACTCAGCCAAAAGGCCTACACTCAGCCACCCAGGCCTACACTCAGCCAATCAAGGCTTACACTCAGCCAATTAAAGGCCTACACTCAGAGTTCTTCAACTCCTACACTCAGGCACCAAGCCCTACCCTCAGCCTTTATAAAATAGGCTTACAATCACTCAGATCCAATGGATCTTACAAGTTTAAAATAGAAATTACAAATGCTAACTCTACAACTCAGAAAGGATGAGAGGAGTTGAGAGTTTCTTGAAGAGTTCTTGGAAGAACTCAGCTTGATCCAAACTGACTTAGCTTTCTTCAAAGCTTCTTGAGTAGAACTGAATTAGTCTGAATCTTCTGCAGTTGATCCTTGATCTCTGCTTCTTGAAATCCAGATGACTCTGAATTGTTCTTCTCAGCCTTAGTTCCAAAGACTGAATCCTTGGTTGGAGCTCTCTCTCTCCAACTACTTAGATCTGCAGTTGGACTGCCTGATCTTCTTGTGTTGATCCTCTATGTATCACTTCTTGATTTAATCTGATCAACCACTTCAATTATTCTCACAACAAGTAATGATTGTGAACAACTTAACCACTTAACAACTTAACTTTTTATTCTGTAAACTGTGGGTGCCTATTTATAGGCTTCCTTCATGGTAACCGGCTGATCCGGTTTATAACAGACTTTTGACTTCTCTGACAGTTGCTGTAGACCGGCTGGATTGGCAGCTGTCATGTCAACCAGTCACTTCTTGAAATCTCACTAACTGTCAGATAGTGTCGAGACTTTCTGTTCTTAAGTGTCGACACTTATAGACCAAGTGTCGACACATGTTGTGTAAGTGTCGACACAAGTCTACAAGGTGTCGACACAATTCCTTGTATGTCTCGACACAGTTTCATCTGCATGTGTCGACACTGAAATTGAGTGTCGACACAAGTACTTATACTTCATTCTTTATCTGTATTCTTCTAAGTGTCGACACATCTCCTTTGTGTCGACACATCTTCATGTGTTGAAACTGTCAAGTGTCGACACTGATTCTTGGTGTCGACACAAGTCTTCATTCTTGATTCTTCAGCTGAGTGTCGACACATTCCCTTAGTGTCGACACTTATACTTAGAATATTTTACAACTTTTCTGTTCTTTGCTAAGTGTCGACACATCTCCTTGTGTCGACACTTCCTTCTAGTGTTGAGTCTTCTGGTTATGTGTCGACACATTGTGCTGAGTGTCGACACATTCTTCAAGTGTTGACTTCTTTGAGTGTGTGTCGACACATTGTGCTGAGTGTCGACACATTCTTCATATGTTGACTCTGCTGATTGAGTGTCGACACATTGTGTTGAGTGTCGACACTTGTACTTAGTCTCTGCAGAATTTTGCTGAGTGTCGACACAACTCCAAGTGTCGACACTTTCTGATGTTGACTCAGCTCTTCTAGGTGTCGACACTTCTGCTAAGTGTCGTCACAGCTTTTCTGCATCCTTCTACACTGAGTGTCGACACAGCTCCAAGTGTCGACACTTTCTGACTGGTGTCGACACTTCTTCCCAGGTGTCGACACAATGACTCCAAGTGTCGACACTGCATGTCTGGGTGTCGACACAAGCTTTCTCAAGTGTCGACACTTTGCCTCTGGGTGTCGACACATGGACTTAGAAATTTTCAGCTTCAGTCCAGTGTATATCTAACCTGCACAAGTAACTCAAACAAACATCAAATACATTCTGATGTATATCATTGAGTTAGGTGAGGCTTCTTCAAATCAGGTACATTTGACCAATGTACCCAACAATCTCCCCCTATTTGGAGAAGTCATAACCCTTAGTCAATGATATACACCACTCATAATTAAAAATTACAAAATGATGTAAAACATATAAATGACAACAGGGTAAACTTGAACATGTAATAAAGCACACATGTATACTTATTAAACATTGCAGAACAATTAAGAAACACACATATTTCAGAACATTCATACTATATTTATCATATACTGTCTCAATAATGTTCCTTATACATTTTCAATGAAGTATTACAATGTTTATCACTTAACAGATTACAACAAGCATCAAGTTAATTCCTAATCTAGTGCTGATCAGGTTCTTTAATAACAATGCCTTTTCCAGCTTTAACTTGAGCTTTCACAGCAGCAGCAGCAGCAGGCTCAGCTTCAGCAGTCTTCTTCCCTTTAGAGTCCTTCTTCTTCTGTTCTTCAGCCTTGATCTTTTGTCTTTCAAAATAATGATAGGGCTTAGGAAAGTACTTGCTAGGCTCCACAGCTGTTGGAGGTAGCTTTCCTAACTTAGCCTTCCTTCTAAATTGGACAATTGCTTCCTGCCTACTCTCATGCTTTCTCCATTCAGCCTCTGAGAACCACTTGTTCCTCTCATGGGCATTGTCCTTGGCAGCTTTCCAGGCTGTGAGAATTATGTTTCTAGAAGTAGGGCTCCATTGTTCAAAATCTGGCTTTTGCTCAGCAATTTCCCTAAACTTCTTCTTTGACAGCCTAGTTTCTTCTTCCTTGTCCAAAGCCTCTTGCATTGCAGCTGTGATAGGTTGAACAACCTTTTCCAGAATAATATTAGGCTTGCCAGCAGGTGGACTATACATTGTGCTTATATCTGCATGAATCATTTCAAAATCTGGAGGGGATAGATTACATCAGCCACTGCCTGTTGCTCACCTCCAAGATATGTTCCTTGAATACCAGATTCAGCTACTTCATTGTCATCACACAGGGGAGGATATCCAAGTGTAGCCCTGATAGAATTGGAAATCCATTTTGCATGCTCAGAACTGGCCTTGACTAACACTCTCTCCCCCTTTATGACTTCTTGGGCCACATGATCTCTCACATCATCTTTCTGGAATCGGATTTGGCTATCCAAATACCTTATGCCCTCTTTAAAGAAAGGTCTAAGCTTTGTAAGCTGTTCTGAAATGACCTTCTGTGAGTCTTTTATTGCAGTCTGAACAGCAGCAATCTCTGCTTGAAATATCTTATCAAAATCAGCCTTGGCAGCAGCAGTGGAGGTTGAAGGTTCATCAGACTTTTTCTTGAGTTCAGTGACTATGGCATTGTGAGATGCAGTCAAATTATCATTCATCCTGAGTTGATTCTCCAGCACATAGCCTTGTTTTAGTGCTATATCATCAACTTGAGTCTTTTATTTTCTCTTGATGTTTGCCAGATAGACTACTGCATGAGCACCCTTTGTAAAACAATCAGTCATCTCTGTTTTATTAAGGTTCATTTCAAACCTTATTGACTTGATTTCCTGGCCCAGATCAGATTGTAGTGCTTTGTGCCCTTCATCAACATAAGTTTCTAAAGCTTTCCTTTGTTCATCCATCTTGATTTGCATGGCAAGCAATAGAGCACTGTAATCAGTGGATGGAGCTTGTTGAACTAAGGAATGTTGAGCAACTGTTTGGAGAGCCTTCTTATAGCTCTGGCTTCTTCTTTTGAAAACAAAGAACTTCTTTTTCTGAGCTTGCTCAGCTTCATCATCTTCAGAGTCTGATGTACTGGCTATATCCACCCTATCCTTAGGGCTGGATTGTTTTTCAGTATGCACATCTTGTGCCTGCTCAGTATCTAGCCTTATAGGCTCTTCCACAACTTCAATGTTCTCCCCCTCAGCAGCAGCATTCTTTACTGTATCAGCATCATTCTTTTCCATATCAAAATCATCCTGTTCTAAATTCAGAAATAGATCTTCCATGGTATATTCTGGTGGAGATTGTGCAGGAGATGTACTTGGTTCAGCAACTTCTTTATCAGGGATAACTTCTTGTACAACAGATGTGTCAGGAAGACAACATCTGGTTCTGTACTTGCTGGCTGATTGTGCTGATGGTCATCAGACAAATCAGAATTTATTATAGAAAAATCCAAAGTATTAAGGTCAACAAGTACCTCTTGAATGAGGAGGGTGGCTTGCTCACTCTCCAGTGTAGATGGTTCTGCTACACCTGGAAGCTCCCCCTGGATGTCAGCTGCCTCCTGAGGAGCAGGTGTCTTCTCTGCAGCCACATCTTCTGGACTTTCAGGAGTGAAGACCACATGTTCTTCACTGCCTGAGCTGCTTGAGGACTCCTGAGGCACAGCAGCTAACTTCCTCTTCTTCTTTGGAGGAGAATCTTTCTTCTGAATTTGTTTCTCAGGGGTGGAACTTCCTTGGACAACACTCTTTCCCATCTTGAGAATATTCTTGAGTCCATCTTCCTCATATGATTGATCTTAGTTCCTGCAGCAGTGCTCATTACCTCTGGAATTGATCCAGCCAGGTAGAGACTTAGTATCCTGCCCAGATTGGGCTTCTTCAGGCTTTCCTTCACTTTTTCATAAACCACCATTGACCAGTCTGTTTTCAGATTGAAGATGATTCTGGTCATGACTTCAAACATGGAGGCAGACACCCTGTCATGCCCTCCTGGCTTGCTCAGTATGACCTTGCCCACTATTTCAGACAAGAACTTGCCTTGATTATTCATACCTTTTCTGTTAAAGACTGATCCCACTTTCATCTTTGGATCCAGTCCACACCAAGTAAGAGCTTCCCTGGTCTTAGAAGCAGTTACTTCCTCTTCAGCTTGAACTTTAGGTAGCTGAAGTACCTTTCTTAAAGACTTGGGTGATATTTTGACCTTGGTGCCATGCACCCTTGACTTAATCCTGTAGCCTGAGTCATCTACAGACGCGCCAGAAAGGAATTCAATGACTTCCTTCTTCCATATTTTCGTTGGTTCTGAAACCAAGAACTCCAATCCTGAATTGGCAATTAGGGTTAGCACTGATTTGATTTCTTGGTCGCTGTCGTCAAATGCGCCTCGCACAAGCTCATAGCCTTCGTTTACGTTCTCTTCCAGCTTGGGAGCCATTAGGGTTTTGAGAATTAGTCTTGAGATGAGAGAAATGTCGACACAAGAGTTTAGGTCTCGAAACTTTGAAAGCGTGTCGACAATCAAAGACAGAACCCTATTTATACCTTTCTTGTTTGAAGACGAACAGGCGGGATGAATTTCTAATGATGTGTCGACACTGTCAATAAGTGTCGACACTGACTTATAATGTCTCGACACTCATGTGTCGACACAAATTTAGTCAACAGATTTTATGTGTCGACACTTGGTTAAGTGTCGACACCACTATACTCGACATGTGTCGAGACTTTACTTAGAAAAATTCTGAGTAAAACTTAAGTGTCGACACTTTATTGGATGTGTCGACACCTACTCGACATGTGTCGACACTAACATTCTGAAGTGTCGACACTAACTTCCTAGATGTGTCGACACCATTTTCCTGAAGTGTCGACACTTACTATTCTGTGTCGACATAGACTTGTCTATGTGTCGACACCTTTTTACTTAGCCAATTTTTGTTCTGTATACTTAGTCTAAGTTTATCATACCTAGTTCAATTTTGAACCTATTAAACTTAGCTTCTTCTAAGGGCTTAGTAAACATATCAGCTATCTGATTATCTGTTTTAACATATTCAAGTGCAATATCATTTCTTTCTACATGCTCCCTAAGAAAGTGATATTTTATCTCAATATGTTTAGTTCTACTATGTGATACAGGGTTATTAGCTATGGAAATAGCACTTGTAGAATCACAATAAAGTGGAGTTCTACTTACCTGACATCCATAGTCTTCTAGCTGATGTTGAATCCACAGAAGTTGAGCACAGCAACTTCCTGCAGCTACATATTCTGACTCAGCTGTGGAGATGGCCACACTGGTTTGCTTCTTACTACTCCATGAAATGAGTCTTCCACCTAGGAATTGACAGGATCCAGTTGTGCTTTTTCTATCTTCTTTGCATCCTGCAAAGTCTGCATCTGAATAGCCTGTTAGATCAAAATCTCCATTCCTAGGGTACCAGAGGCCTAGATAAGGTGTGCCCTTTAGATATCTCAAGATTCTCTTGACTGCAGTCAAGTGAGATTCTTTGGGGCAGGCTTGATACCTGGCACAAACACATGTAGCATACATAATGTCAGGCCTACTTGCAGTCAAGTATAGTAGGGAGCCAACTATCCCTCTATACAAGGTTTCATCCACAGGTTTCCCTGCATCATCCTTGCTTAGAGACATACTTGACCCCATAGGAGTCTTCATGGTACTGGAGGAATCCATACCATATTTCCTTATGAGTTCTAGGGTGAACTTTGACTGACATATGGACAAACCACTTTCAGTCTGTTTAACTTGGAGACCCAAGAAAAACTTCAGTTCTCCCATACTACTCATTTCAAATTGACTTTGCATAAGCTTTGCAAACTTTTTGCAAAGGCTACTTTCAGTAGACCCAAATATAATGTCATCTACATATATTTGGACAAGTATTACTTTGCCTCTAGATTCCCTAAGGAATAGAGTCTTATCTATTTTCCCCCTTGTGAACTTGTTCTCAATGAGGAAACTAGATAGGGTTTCATACCAAGCTCTAGGAGCTTGCTTTAACCCATACAATGCTTTCCTAAGTCTATAGACATAATGTGGAAGAGTAGGATCAACAAAACCTGAAGGCTGCTCCACATATACTTCTTCTTTTAAATTACCATTAAGGAATGCTGACTTCACATCCATTTGGTATACTTTGAATCCTTGGTAGGTTGCATAGGCCAAGAACATCCTGATGGCTTCCAGTCTGGCTACTGGAGCAAAGGTTTGATCAAAATCAATACCTTCTTCTTGCCTATATCCTTTTGCAACCAGTCTTGCCTTATTCTTAATGATGACTCCTTGTTCATCTAACTTGTTTCTGTAGATCCACTTTGTTCCTATCACATTGTGATCTTTAGGCTTAGGAACTAAGTCCCAAACCTTGCACCTCTTGAACTGGTTTAGCTCTTCCTGCATAGCTTCAGTCCACTGTGGATCTTGTATTGCTTCTTCAAATTTCTTTGGTTCTATTTGAGACAGAAAACTTGAATATACTGCAGCATTCTGATTTCTGCTCCTTGTCTGAACACCTTGTCTTGGATCTCCAATGATCAGCTCCACTGGATGATCTCTTAGATGCCTGTTGGCTGGAGGCATCCTTACTTCTGGTTGTACTTCTTCAGCATCTTCATCATGCTGAGTTCCTTGAACTTCTTCAGCTCCTGGTACATGTAGTTCTCCCCCTGGACATAAGCCATCTTCTTCTACTTGCTGTCTTGCAGCAGGTACATCTTCCATGGTTAGCTTGTCCATCTTCTTAGAAAGACCTGTGGGGCTGCACACACTACTAGACAACTCATTGTTAATAAGAAGTGTCTCATCAAAAACTACATGCACAGACTCCTCTACAACTTGTGTAGTCAAGTTGTAGACTCTATAAGCCTTACTATTACTGCTGTACCCAACAAACACTCCCTCTTGGGATTTGGCAGCAAACTTAGTTAAGTAAGACTTCCCATTGTTAAGTATGAAGCATTTACAACCAAAAATCCTGAAATAGGATAGATTTGGTTTCCTGCCTTTCACTACTTCATAGGGGGTCTTGTTTAACCTTTTAGTGATGGTAGCCCTATTTATCACATGGCATGCAGTGTTTACTGCTTCAGCCCAGAAATATTCTGGCAGTGATGAATCACTTAATAGGGTTCTACCAGCCTCTATCAAGGTTCTATTTTTCCTTTCAGCAATGCCATTTTGCTGAGGTGTTCTAGGTGAAGAGAATTCTTGAAATATCCCATAGTCTTCACATAATTTTGTCATGCTTTCAGATTGAAACTCTGTACCATGGTCACTTCTAATTTTGACCACTGTACAGTTCAATTCATTCTGAATTTGCCTAACAAAACTGTGGAAGACACTAGGTGTTTCAGATTTCTGCTTTAAGAAGAACACCCAGGAAAACCTTGAGTAGTCATCAACAACTACAAAGGTGTAGACCTTCCTACCTAAGCTGTGAACTGGCATTGGACCAAATAGATCCATATGCAAGAGGTATAAACACCTCACAGCATCCTTGTTGTCAATGCTTCTAAAGGTGGATTTAGTCTGCTTGCCCTTTTGACAAGCTGAGCAAATGCCATCTTTGACACACTTAACTTGAGGACCATTCCTCACTAACTCTTTACTAAAGAGTTTGCCAATAGTCTTGTAATTAAGATGAGCAAGCCTCTTGTGCCACTTGACACATTGAGAGACTGTCTCATCAGCTACAAGACAAACTGGAGAACTATTGTTCTCAACCATAATGTCTAAACAATAGACATTTCTCTTCCTATAACCTGTCAAAATGATCTTTTGATCACTTGACCTCTTGATATGACAACCATTTTTAACAAATGAGATGTCATACCCTACATCACTTAATTGACTTATACTAATGAGGTTGTGTTTCAACCCTTTAACATAAGCCACTTGAGTAATGGTAACAAGGTTAGAAGAAATGTTACCAAACCCTTTGATGATTCCTTTTTCAGAACCACCAAAGGTCACCTTTGGACCATTTTTGATTGGGATGTAGTCCTTCAGTAGTCCCCTAGTTCCAGTCATGTGTCTGGAACATCCACTATCCAAGTACCATGTAGGGGTATGGCCACTTGGATTTTCCTGCAAAACAAATTAATGAACCTTAGAACCCAAAGTAAACTTGGGTCCTTGGTGATTGTTAGTTTGCAATTTGACATAGCTACCTGCTGTCTTTCCAACAGGTAACTTGCTACACAACTTGGCACTGGCATTGTGCCAACAATCCAAAGCAAAGTGGCCAACCTTGCCACAGCACCAACATTCAAATTTGTTGTACCTTTGCTTAGGTTCTGACTTAGCTGTCTTAACTACAGCAGTCTTGTTGAATGTTGGGGCTTTGCCCTTGGACTTGGACTGATCCTGAACAGTCCTAGCTGGATTAACAAAACCCAGTCCAGTCTTTCCTTTATGATGAACAAAATCATCAATCAAGGGTAGCACTGATTTAGGTTTTGAAAACCTAGCTGCTAGCTCTTTCTCCTTCTGAAGATTAATCTCCAGTTTCTTAATTTGATCATTCTTAAATGTAATAGTACCCATCTGAATCACAGTAATGTGTTTCAGCCTGGCCACTTCATTCAGTTTTTGATCATAATTCTTCTCATAATCTATTGCAGCTGCTTGAGATCAGCAATTTCCTTGGCCAAATTTTTGGCTAGGGTCTTGCTTTTCTTATAGGCTTGCAATAGTACTTGATATTCATCTAGGAGTTGATGAATATCTCCCTCAGACTCAGATATATTCTCATCACTTGATGAAGAATAATCTGACTCTGAACTAGAACTGGAATCAGAACTTTGAGTTAAACCTTGTACCTGACTGGGTCCTGGCTGCTCCAGGTTTTTGGTACTTTCAGTCAAAGCCATCAGTCCTTGGCTTTGACAGTCTTCTTGCTCATAGATAGATTCCATGATCTGCATAAACTCTTCTTCTTCTTCAGCAAATAGCCCAATATAGGCTTCAGCATCTGTCTCAGTGTCTGAAGAAGACATATCTGAAAGAGTCTTCTCATTCTTTGCAACAAAGGACTTCTCCTTCTTTCCTTTGAAGTGTGTTTTCTTTTTGTCACTGGATTCTTTCCTTCTTTCAGGACAGTCTGCAATAACATGGCCCTGTCTATTGCAGCAGTAACAAATTATCTTGGATCCAGTTGCCTTACTAGTCTTGGTCCTTTTCTTGTCCTTCTTTGAAGGCTTCTTTTCCTGATACTGAACCTCTTTCCCTTTGGAAGATGAAGGTCTAGACCTCCACTGTTTCTTCTTAAGGAACTTCTGAAAATGTCTGGTGAATGCAGCAAAGTCTTCATCACTTTCACTGCTTGTAGATTTTGTACTTTCTGACTCTTCAGATTCTGATTCAACTACCTCAGGAGGAGGAGTTGATGACTTGGTCCTGCTCTTTCTGGGTACATCTGACTTAAAGGCAACAGTCTTTTCTCTGTATTCAGTCCTTGTTGACTTTTCTTCTTCTTTTCTCACTGACAATTGCATCTCATAAGATAACAACTTGCCAAAAAGTGTGGGAGGAGGAATTTCTCCCAACTTTGCCATTTCTCTGATGGCACAGATCTTGGTGTCCCAGTCTTTGGTGAGGGACCTTAAGAATTTATCATTCAACTCATAGTTTGTGAACTCTCTTCCATATGACATGAGTTCATTTACAATTCTATAAAATTTCTTGTAGCATTCAGTGATGCTATCTCCTCTTCCTTGCCTAAAGCTCTCATATTCTTGATTAAGCAAGGACTTCCTATCTTGCCTTACTTCTTCAGAACCTTCCATATAGACAATGAGGGTGTCCCACATTTCTTTTGCAGTTTTACAGTGAATAAGGTTCTGGAAGGTGGCATCATCAATTGCACTAACTATTATATTCTGTGCTCTTTTGTCCATGGTTGCTAGGACAATCTCATCCTTGGTCATTTCAGAGAAATCCTTTGGAGTCCTCTGATTTGCATCCAATACTGAAATCTTCATGGGCACATATGGCCCTTCTTTGACTGTGATGTATATCCTAGGGTCAGAGGCTTCCATAAAAAGCCTAACCCTCTCTTTCCAGATCCCAAAGATCTCTTTTCTGCATATAGGTAGTTTCATTGAACCCAACTCCTTATGATTCTCTGAAGAACCCATGTTCTTGATTTTCTTGAAACTGTTTCCTGTTTCCTGACTTATACTGAATCTGTCAAACTGGATCTCCTCAGACAGTTAGTCCTGATTTTGAGGAACCTCGCTCTGATACCACTTGAAAGATATGGTACCTAAACACCTAGAGGGGGGGGTGAATAGGTGACCTAAACCTTTTTTGACTTTTGTTTGGCAGCACAACAGTTTTTCACTGATTACTACAGCTAACAGCAAATACAGAAATTAAGCATTCAATTCACAGCACAGCACAGAAGACACACTAATTTTATAGTGGTTCCCCAATCTTTGGGTACATCCACTTTCCCCCTTCGCCTATCTAGCAGTGTACTAGATTCGGCCAAACTTCTCCACTAGCTCAGAACCCAACAAGGTTCCTACCTCAGGCCCAAAGCCTTACACTCAGCCAAAAGGCCTACACTCAGCCACCCAGGCCTACACTCAGCCAATCAAGGCTTACACTCAGCCAATTAAAGGCCTACACTCAGAGTTCTTCAACTCCTACACTCAGGCACCAAGCCCTACCCTCAGCCTTTATAAAATAGGCTTACAATCACTCAGATCCAATGGATCTTACAAGTTTAAAATAGAAATTACAAATGCTAACTCTACAACTCAGAAAGGATGAGAGGAGTTGAGAGTTTCTTGAAGAGTTCTTGGAAGAACTCAGCTTGATCCAAACTGACTTAGCTTTCTTCAAAGCTTCTTGAGTAGAACTGAATTAGTCTGAATCTTCTGCAGTTGATCCTTGATCTCTGCTTCTTGAAATCCAGATGACTCTGAATTGTTCTTCTCAGCCTTAGTTCCAAAGACTGAATCCTTGGTTGGAGCTCTCTCTCTCCAACTACTTAGATCTGCAGTTGGACTGCCTGATCTTCTTGTGTTGATCCTCTATGTATCACTTCTTGATTTAATCTGATCAACCACTTCAATTATTCTCACAACAAGTAATGATTGTGAACAACTTAACCACTTAACAACTTAACTTTTTATTCTGTAAACTGTGGGTGCCTATTTATAGGCTTCCTTCATGGTAACCGGCTGATCCGGTTTATAACAGACTTTTGACTTCTCTGACAGTTGCTGTAGACCGGCTGGATTGGCAGCTGTCATGTCAACCAGTCACTTCTTGAAATCTCACTAACTGTCAGATAGTGTCGAGACTTTCTGTTCTTAAGTGTCGACACTTATAGACCAAGTGTCGACACATGTTGTGTAAGTGTCGACACAAGTCTACAAGGTGTCGACACAATTCCTTGTATGTCTCGACACAGTTTCATCTGCATGTGTCGACACTGAAATTGAGTGTCGACACAAGTACTTATACTTCATTCTTTATCTGTATTCTTCTAAGTGTCGACACATCTCCTTTGTGTCGACACATCTTCATGTGTTGAAACTGTCAAGTGTCGACACTGATTCTTGGTGTCGACACAAGTCTTCATTCTTGATTCTTCAGCTGAGTGTCGACACATTCCCTTAGTGTCGACACTTATACTTAGAATATTTTACAACTTTTCTGTTCTTTGCTAAGTGTCGACACATCTCCTTGTGTCGACACTTCCTTCTAGTGTTGAGTCTTCTGGTTATGTGTCGACACATTGTGCTGAGTGTCGACACATTCTTCAAGTGTTGACTTCTTTGAGTGTGTGTCGACACATTGTGCTGAGTGTCGACACATTCTTCATATGTTGACTCTGCTGATTGAGTGTCGACACATTGTGTTGAGTGTCGACACTTGTACTTAGTCTCTGCAGAATTTTGCTGAGTGTCGACACAACTCCAAGTGTCGACACTTTCTGATGTTGACTCAGCTCTTCTAGGTGTCGACACTTCTGCTAAGTGTCGTCACAGCTTTTCTGCATCCTTCTACACTGAGTGTCGACACAGCTCCAAGTATCGACACTTTCTGACTGGTGTCGACACTTCTTCCCAGGTGTCGACACAATGACTCCAAGTGTCGACACTGCATGTCTGGGTGTCGACACAAGCTTTCTCAAGTGTCGACACTTTGCCTCTGGGTGTCGACACATGGACTTAGAAATTTTCAGCTTCAGTCCAGTGTATATCTAACCTGCACAAGTAACTCAAACAAACATCAAATACATTCTGATGTATATCATTGAGTTAGGTGAGGCTTCTTCAAATCAGGTACATTTGACCAATGTACCCAACACTACGGGGGAGACCCCCTTCAAGCTCTCCCATGGGTGCGAGGCGGTGCTCCCCATAGAATTTGAAGTCCAAACGCCGCGAGTCGGGGCGGCCAGAGAGGGCCGAGAGGAATGGCGAGCCGAGAACGATGGGGAACTGAGACTCTCCCTTGACATGGTGGAGGAATTGAGGGACCTTTCGGCCATTCGACAGGAGGAGGTAAAAAGAAGGATGGTCAAATACTTCGACAAGCATGTCAGGGTCAAGCAGTTCGCAGAAGGAGACCTGGTGCTGAAGAAGGTGGACGCGGCAGGGAGGTCAGCGTCCGTAGGGAAGCTCAACCCCAGCTGGGAGGGGTCGTTCATTGTGAAGGAAGCTTTGAAGTCAGGGGGCTATCGGCTCCAAAATGTAGAGGGAGAGACCCTGAGCCTCACCTGGAGTGGAGACGACCTGAAGAGGTTTTTTCCCTAAGCATCTGTAAGCAACACGATTTGTTATAATGAATTCCTTTTTCTCCCCCCCCCCCCCAGAATTGTCATAGCCAGCTTGCACAGAGAATTGGAATGAGTTTGGACACCGAGAAGATCCCGCTGCCAGGCTCCCACCTAGCTGGCAGGGCCGGAAGTCACTCGGTGTCATCCCTATCCTCGAGAAGATCCCGCTGCCAGGCTCTCACCTAGCTGGCAGGGCCGGAAGTCACTAGATGGAATGAGTTTGGACCCCGAGAAGATCTCGCTGCCAGGCTCCCACCTAGCTGGCAGGGCCGGAAGTCACTCGGTGTCATCCCTAGTCTCGAGAAGATCCCGCTGCCAGGCTCCCACCTAGCTGGCAGGGCCGGAAGTCACTCGATGGAATGAGTTTGGACCCCGAGAAGATCCCGCTGTCAGGCTCCCACCTAGCTGGCAGGGCCGGAAGTCACTCGGTGTCATCCCTAGCCTCGAGAAGATCCTGCTGCTAGGCTCTCACCTAGCTGGCAGGGCCGGAAGTCACTCGATGGAATGAGTTTGGACCCCGAGAAGATCCCGCTGCCAGGCTCCCACCTAGCTGGCAGGGCCGGAAGTCACTCGGTGTCATCCCTAGCCTCGAGAAGATCCCGCTGCCAGGCTCCCACCTAGCTGGCAGGGCCGGAAGTCACTCGATGGAATGAGTTTGGACCCCGAGAAGATCCCGCTGCCAGGCTCCCACCTAGCTGGCAGAACCGGAAGTCACTCGGTGTCATCCCTAGCCTCGAGAAGATCCCGCTGCCAGGCTCCCACCTAGCTGGCAGGGCCGGAAGTCACTCGATGGAATGAGTTTGGACCCCGAGAAGATCCCCCTGCCAGGCTCCCACCTAGCTGGCAGGGCCGGAAGTCACTCAGTGGCATCCCTAGCCTCAAGAAGATCCCGCTGCCAGGCTCCCACCTAGCTGGCAGGGCCGGAAGTCACTCGATGGAATGAGTTTGGACCCCGAGAAGATCCCGCTGCCAGGCTCCCACCTAGCTGGCAGGGCCGGAAGTCACTCGGTGTCATCCCTAGCCTCGAGAAGATCCCGCTGCCAGGCTCTCACCTAGCTGGCAGGGCCGGAAGTAACTCGATGGAATGAGTTTGGACCCCGAGAAGATCCCGCTGCCAGGCTCCCACCTAGCTGGCAGGGCCGGAAGTCACTCGGTGTCATCCCTAGCCTCGAGAAGATCCCGCTGCCAGGCTCCCACCTAGCTGGCAGGGCCGGAAGTCACTCGATGGAATGAGTTTGGACCCCGATAAGATCCCGCTGCCAGGCTCTCACCTAGCTGGCGGGGGGGGGGGGGGGGAGTCACTCAATAGCAATAACTTGCGACCCAGAACGAATCACGCTGCCGGACTCCCACCTAGCCGGCGAGGCCGGGGACTACTCAAACGATGTTAACAACAGGTCGGAATCACAAAAGTTAATCAAAAAGGGGAGGGGTCTATCATAGCCCCCCCAGCCCCAGGAAAGGCGGCCGAGTGGAGGCGAGAACCTGGGCGAGAGTCCGCAAGAAATTAGGCAATACAGACGAGGGACGAGCCGGCTCGCCTCGCTCGGCGGGCGAGCAGCCGCCTCATCGGGGCCGGGCCGCAGGGGCAGGTCGCGTCGCACGGCAATAGCAAATGTATAAATAAGGCGGGCGAGAGAGCATTTATAAAAGCAATAATAGCTGAAAAACACGAAGTATAGGCGCAGCCCGCGCGTACATCTCAAAACAGGTAAACATAGATGATAATATACATCTAACAAATAAATGTCAAAAGGCAGGGGAGAGTTCCGCCGAGAGTTCCGCCGCCTCGCTCGTAAGGAGATCCGCGCGTCGCAGCATTTGCATCGTATACTTCGCGGCGCTGGCGGCGTTCTTTTGCATCAGCACTTCCAAGTCGTAGTCGGAGTGGTGCTCGAGCGGACAGACCCTGCTATCTGGAGGAGGGACAGCGGCGGCGGCCTCCAGCTCGCGTACCCGCGCCTCCAACGCCGCTTTGTCCTGACCAAGGGTGGCGATCTCGGCACCCATCCGGCTCGTCGTCGCCGCATCCTGGGAAAAGGAAGGAGAAGAATCGTGAGCTGTATTCGCGAGAAGGGGCGGTAGTTCAGGGTGAGTACGTACCACCCCGCCCAGGTACTGCGCGAGGGTCTCCTCTGCCGCATCGGCCCGCATCCTCTGAAGGTTCGCGTCCTCCTGAGCGAGCTTCTGAGCCTCCTCCCTCTCGTCCGCCAGCTTCTTCAGGGAGGTGGCGTTCCGCTCCAGCTGAGTGCAGCGCCTCCCTACCATGTGAGCTAGCTCCAGGCCGCGTAGCTGGGCCCGCGCGCTTTCGTGAACCAATACTCGCGTCGCCTCTTTGTCGTAGATGGCGGCGTCTTCTCGCGAGTACAGGCCGAACGAGAAGTTGTAGGCTTCCCCGCCGATGGTGTCCTGCTCCATCTAACTCGGCAGCAAGGTCGAGATCGCGGCGCGATTCGACTCCTTGTCCCACGAAAGGAGCGGAGCGCCGAGCTCGTCCAGATATCCCTCGCCGTAGCCAAAGTTGCGGTGACCCCTCGGCATCGGCTCCGCAGCAACTTGAGACCCGCCCGGCGGCGCGGAGGTGCCCGTCGCCCTGACCGGGGAGTCGCTGGTCGAAGCAACCAGCGGGGGCGAAGGGCCCTCGGCCGGTAGGACCGCAGGGGCCTTCCTTTGGCTCGCGGTGGGTTGCTGATCCGCGGTCTTCGCCACCTTCGGCAGAGGGGTGGCTGTCCGCCACCCGGCCGCTTCTTGGCCGGGACTGACGGGATGTCGCGCTGAGCGGCATCCGCAGCCTGAGCTCGGGCGAGAACCCCGGAGGGAATCCGAGCGCTCTCGTAAGGGGGGTGAAGAGGGATGTCGCGCTCGCCTGCCAGGAAGAAGGGGTGAGGTAAAGGAAAAAAGAGGGGTAAGGCATAACAACAGCGAGTGGCAAACCTCCCCCTGGCGGGACGGCGGCGAGGTCGTCAAGATGGCGGCGCAGGTACGCTACCTCAAAATTCTTCCCGGCAAAGAACGCGCACAAGTCGGCTTCATGGCCCCCTAGGCTGGGCGGACGGTAGATCGGCTCGCTAAGCTGCACCGGCGAAAAGGGGACGTTGCCGAAATCCCCTTTGACGAAAAGGAACTTTTTGAGCCAATTATGACTCTTATTGACTGTCTCCCGCACCTTGAGGTGGGCGCTGGAGAAGTAGGCGGTCTCATCCCGATTCGCCCGGAAGGAGAACAGCTTCCGGAAAACGGCGAGGCTGAACTCCACTCGCTCCTCTCGCAGGAAGCAGGCGAACCCCACCATGACGGCTATGGAGTTCGGGGTCATCTGACCTAGGACGACCCCGAAGTATTTCAGCACCTAGCGCACCTCGGGCCACAAGGGGAGTCGCAGGCCCACCTCAAAGTGAGCTAGCGGGATGGCGAGCTCGTCCCTGGATAAGTCGTTGATCTTTTCCCCATCCCCGGGCCGTCTCGCAGAAAAGCCCGGCGGCACGTGGTCGCCAAGAGCATCCAGGTACTCGCGTTCAGAGATGACAGCGCGAGGAAAATCGTGCTCTGAGAAGGTCCAAGCGCACTTACTTCGTCCGTCCACGTCGCCGTCGCCTCGGCCCATTCCCATCAGATCGCCGCCGAACGTGCGAGACAGATCCAGAAGGCGAGCGCGAACCGTACTTCGCGGGAAAAAGGAAGCGAGAGGACGTTTGAAATCGGTGAGGGAATAAGAGCCGGCAAGGCCTATTTATAGAAAGAGAAAGGGCGGGAAACTTCCCGCCGAAAGAGGGGGTGCAGATAGCCAAAATCAGCCTGACGGTTCGACTTCCCCGCGCGCAACCGCACCCCAAAGACCGATCAGGCGCGGGTCTCGCCCGGCCGCGTCCGCGGAAGACCCGAGCGGGCGAGTCTCGGCCCGCACCCGCCCGGGATTCCGCGCGAGTCGGGAGGCTCCCGTCTGGCGAGCTCCTCGGCTCGCCCTCGCCCCGATCAGCACGAGGGGAAGAGCGGATCTTTCCCTTAACCCGCCCGCAGAAAGCAAGAGCAACAGCATGATATTTTCAATAAACCTCAGCAGTAAAAAGTTAGGCCCATAGGCGGGCGAAAAGAGTCGCAAGTGGTTACAAATACAAGATAACTTTGAAATAACAGCAACCCCGCGGTATCCCGCAAGCGGGGGGCAGAAGGCTGGATCAGTACTCGACCCACTTCCACCTGTGTCGCCGCTTCATTCCCGATCGCGGCGGCACGCGAGGGTCGTGGTATTCGCGAACCGCCACCAGTTCCCGCTGAGCCAGGCCGACTTGCTCTGTGGCGATCCTAAGATGCCCCTCGGCTCGTGTTATATGCACGCCCGGTGAAGTGACATCGTCGTCTTCCGCTGCGCGTGGAGGTCCCTCCAAGGCCGCGAGCCGGGCCTCAGTCTCGGCCTTGTCTTCATCGACCCTCTTCACGATCTCCTGCAGCAGTAGTGTGTGTTTTTGGAACAGCCACGTCACCTGCCTCTTCATCCCCACCGCATCGGTCGGGTCGCCCAGGTAATCAGAGACACTGTCCACGTCGGGCGCAGGCGAATACCCTTCGCTCGTCTCAGTTTCGGAGGAGGCCCTGTTATAGCCTACAAACGGGCGAGTCAGAAGGAGCGAACAAGGACGAAGCCAACGGTAAATACCAGCTCACCAGGGGTTGGCACGTCGCCCGCACCGACGGATGGGCGAGAGGAGCCCGGCCGACCCTGAAAGGTTTCTCCCTCGAGGGTCTCCAGAGATTTTCCCAGTCCGTGGGAAGCCGGCGGGCGAGGGGTTTCCGGAGGTGGGCGGTCCAGACCTGGGGAACTAGCGACCCTCTCAGGCGACAAGCGAGGGGGGCGATCCTCTCCCCCGTTCCCCACCTCTTCACGAGGAATCGCCTGCAAAACAAAAGATCAGAGGTACATCGATAATCCGCGGAAGGTCACGTACCCCAGGGACGACCTCAACACCCGCCGCCGAGCTGGAGCCCGGACAGTCACCCGCCAGAGACCGCCTAACAATCTTTCCCTTCGCCGGCCTAAAGAGAGGGCCGGGAGACCCACGTGCTAGCCAAGGGGCGGCCTCGAGGGCCTCCTCCTGAGTCTTCAGGACCGCTGCCGCCGGGCGAGCCCGCACCTCTTCGCTGACCGGCATCGAGAAACTAAAGTCTGCTCAAAGAAAATGAAGGGATCTGGGGAGCCTCCTCCCGGGGTCAGCGGTATGTATTTATAGCCGGACAGTGGGGCCCCACCAGAAGATTCCCTGCCAGCTCAGCACAGTGCTCGCCGAACACGCGGGTTGGATGATTCTTTCCGAGCTTGAATCAAGCTCAAAAAGAGCGGGGATTGTGTACAACCCCGTGTCCGGCGAGCGGGCCCCGCCAGGAAGGTCGAGCAGACCAGGTCCCGCGACCCGCACCCGAACGGCAAAACAGTTATACGGCAGAAGGGCTGGCCCGCTCCCGCCCATTTCAGGCGAGCGAGCCGGCGAGGCGAGCGAGCGGGTCGCGCGAAGAGTCCTTGGCCAAAGCAGATGAGTTTGGCGACCCGCGACTAGCGAGTCGATCGGGGTCGCGGTGACCACCGGCCAACCCCCACACGCGACATGGCTGCCGGTCCGCTCGGCAGAAGACAGGCAGGTCGCGACGGCTCGGCTCGCGCTCGCCCAGGGAAGATAGGCGAGCCACGAGAGCCAGGTCGCGCCCGCCTCCCGCGGAGGGGGATTGGAGGCGAGCTGACTCCCCATGGGGTGCGAATAGCTACTCAGGACAGCGGAGCTTCGCTGTTGGCAGACCAGGCCGGACTGCGCATAACCACTTAGAACAGCGGAGTTTGGCTGTTGGCAGACCCAACCAGGGGTTTTTTGGTATTTTCAGATCAGTTCTTTTGGTTATTGGCAGTTCAGGTTCCAAAAAGCTATAAATAAGACCCAAGGGGTACCACAGAGGGCACGCTTTCAGTGCCTCCTTACTCTCATTCTCAAGTGCTCTCTGAGGGTACCTTAGCTCAGTTTCTAGCTAAGGAGGGGAAGCGCTCAGAGATCTTCCGGGTTTGTGGTGGGACCTCCCTGCCGAGCCATTGGGTCTGTTCTTTCTTGTCTCTTTCGTTGTTTTTCTTGCAGGAGCAAAGTAGGCGCGAGACCACCCCTTCCCCATGGGTCGAACTTCACAAGAGGCCGGATTCCGGTTTCAACACCGGCCAATTAGGATCATCCAGAGGAGAGAAAGTTAAAAGGAAGTCCCCTCCAAAGGTGTCATTGGAGGGTTTATTTATAGTTTTTTGAGAATGGTCTGTGGATAGCGTTATGTCGCATTTTGGTTTTACGCTAGATGCATCTCAAATTGGTCCGCCAACAACAAAACTCTGCTATTTAGAGAGGCTATTGGCAGGCCAAAATGGTTCCCTGGGAAAACATACCTGGGCGAGCCGACCGCATCATTCCAGCTCACCTGGGGGTGGCGAGTGTCCGTTGAAGCCTGGACTCGCCACTCGCCCTGTGACCCTTGTCTGAAGGTTAGTCAGCTCGTCCCCACTCGCGGACCACACTGGCCTGGAGCCCTGGGTAAGTTTGACCCAAGTGGCCCTACTCGCCCATACTCCTTTTGGGCGAGCGAGGTGGTATCTCCTCAACTCACCGCTCTGACTTGCCTGGGCCAAACTTACCTCTCCCTCGGCCAGGTCTCCTCGAAGGGTCCCACTCTGCAAATACGAGGTTCTACACATGAACGCAAGATCGTCGTGAGAAAACGAGCGAGCAAGAAAAAATGAGAGCATAAATGTGCATAAAATGATTCACAAAATCACATATATAGTGTCTCTTAAATGTGCATAAAATGATTCGCCCCTCTGTCTCTGTCTCTCTGATTCCTATGGTGTGAAGGCAGTCGCCAAAAATCCCCTCCCTTCTCCCACGGGTGCAGCCCGCCAACATGCTGGGCCAGATTCTCTTCCAAGCAAGCTTTGGTTAATTGGTTGGCATGAAATTGTGAGAGAATTCGGAAATCCAAGGGTTAAGATTATAACCTGATGTTAGAGCTCGGTGAGTAATAATTTTTTTTGTTTTCGACGATTCAAAATAAAAATAAAATAAAATCAATGGGGTCTCGGCTGTTAGGAGTAGCAGAGCTTTTGAAGAGTTTCCATGCAAATTTATTTGCTCAGCGAGGCCGTTGGAAGTTGGAATGTCGTTATAGAGGTGGGCCCGCTCCCCCCATTTCCTGCCTTCCTGACATCTAAACAGATCCGACGATTCGGATCTCATTTTATAGAAATCAGGTGTGCACATAACCGCATACTCATGATCTTCATCTCAAAGAAAGTGGGATCATGCCATCACGCGATCACCGCGCTCGATCCCCCGCGCGCCGAACCCGTTAAAGGGAAGAGGGTTCGAAACCTTCCGCCAACAACCTACTGTGCGGAATTAAAAAGGCACAATGATGGCGTTGGGGTGTACGGGTTGCAGCCCTGTAGTGACGTTTGGTGCTTGGCTTAGCCGGACCGGGTTGTTACAGGGGCGGCCGCCCGGGGCGCCCCCCTTCCCTGGCCGCTGGTGAGGCCTCAAGGGCGGCCGCCCAGGCCGCCCCCTTTCGTGGTCGCTGATGCGGCCAAGGGGGCGGCCGCCCGGGCCGCCCCCTCCCTTGCCCGCCGGCGCGCGGCCAAGGGGGGCGGTCACTCCGTCCGGGCCGCCGTCGGCGGTCCTACCCTCGCCGACAAACTTGGTGGCAAGTTCGCCGGCCGCCCGCGGAGTTCCACACCCGCCGTCCGATCGTCAGGGAACACTCCCGGACGTCTGATTCACGCGTAACCACCCACTAACCGCCGGGTTAGTGGGGGAGGGGATTTAATTAATATTTTATATAATTTATTTAAATGATCTCCAAATAATAAAATATACGCATTTAAACTATACTATAAAAATTATGAATGTGGTTATGGTGTGTGGATAGCCGCGAAACCACCATAACCACCATCCGGAGCATATAAAAAGAGCCTCAGGCCTCCTCATTTCTCACATTTTCCTCTCCGAGTTTTCTTCTTCCTCAGGTCGGAGCTCTGTCAAATTTCTCCTATGAGCCGAACCCGAGCCGTACCCGAGCTACAAGCGAGTCGAGCCAAGGTTACCTGACGAAGCTGAATCTCTCAAGTCTCAAGCGGCCCCCGCAACCGAGAGTTCAGACGTTCCGCTTCCGTGTTCAGAAATTGGCAAGCTGCTATCGGAAGACCACCAGCGTGTAGCGCAATTTGTAACAACACTCGGCGCGACGACCTGTCGTCCGCCGCGTGTTAAGTGTTCTCTCACCCCCAAAGCTATAACGAGAGGTGACATGTCACCCTCGGCTTCACGAACAAGTTGTAACAACCAGAAGATAGTAGACTTTGACCGGCACAGATCTGATCACGTGGTTTTTTACCCAGTTGAGGAGTTTTTCCACGTTAAAACTGCTTGTGTACAACCAACCTACTTTATTGACTGTGTACGCGCTCGACCGTTCCGAGAGCTAAGACAAATCAAGTATTCCGACCCGACAAGGACGTCTAGTTAGACCGCAACAGATTGCCACCGTCTATGGGAACGAGTTCCCAACATCCTCAGAAGATCGTACCTCCAGCACAGCGGTACTCAAGATAGAGCTTTCAACTTGTGAGAGGCGCTCGAAACATCCGGAGGAAAGTCTAAGTGGAACTTACTCTCCGTTGCCCCCAGCTAGGTATATATATGACTAAACCTAGGGTTTAAATGCGCAAAGCCCCTGAGCCCGTTATTCGTCCGAATATACATTTACAATCTCCTCCTATATTCGTGACAAATAACGGTGACGTTTCGGGGTGCTGGAGTGTAGACAAAATAATAATCCAAACTAAGCAAAACACTCAGGATAGATCATACTAATAAAACAAAGTAAAGGTTTTGCCTCAACGACAAACCACCACACAGATGCTGTCCAAAACCATAGTCTGAATAATTATTACAAAACAAAGACATGAATTAAACGTTTGATGATTCTACTCGTCTAGTAGATCATCGTCATCTATGTCCAGGTCTACAGCTCCTCCATAATCTCCATCGTAGCCTGCAAGAAATTTCATGAGTCAGACTCTATGAATTCATAAACATATGCAGTAACATTTAAAGTAAACTAGCTCTTACTAAATGAGCTTAGCACTTCTAGCAACGGTGAAGTAACTCTGTCAGCATCTCATCCAGTCTAACTAGGACTAGTCATGTTACCTTACTCATTACGGATCACTATGTGCCTCACCAATACATGTGGGCACACATCACGTGCAACATTATCAAATGTGGAATAATGTGCTGTGACCAATAATGTTTAGGTTAATATTTACAACGACTTTCAATTCCCAGTTGAATAACTCTTGAATCAACTTACAATGAGAGGACGTTAGGTTATCAAGTGTGGAATAACCAGCATCCAACCATCTTGGGTTTTCATCAAGAAGTTATTTGAGGTTTTCAGCCTGTTACTATTTAGATGCTTGAATGTTGACAGCTATAGGCTCGTACGTATCAAAACATAAACGTTGGAGGAAAGTTTCATATTTCTATGAACTTTAATCTCATTTCCCCCGATGTTTTGATTGTGAGAGCTCTATTTAATCCTTTAGTAAGGGCGTCTGCAACATTATCTTTTGACCTCACATCAACGAGGTTCACAATCCCTTGACGCGTAAGGGAGGTCAACCAGGCTTGTTTCATCCGTAGTTGCCTTCTTTTGCTATTGAACAGCGTGTTCGTAGCAATCATTTTAGTAGCCTGATTGTCGCAGTAAACTGCAACAGAACTCAGTTTCAGGCTCGACAGTGGAATGTCCATCACCAAATCTCTTATCCACTCTGCTTCTTCACCAGTGGAAGCTAGAGCATAGAGTTCGGATTCCATAGATGAGAGTGCAATGCATGACTGTCTCTTGGACTTCCAGGCTACAGCTGCTCCTCCTAGTGTGAAGAGGAATCCACTAGTGGACTTGCTGTCGTTTACTTCTGAGCACCATGATGCATCAGAATATCCTTCCAGAACTGGGGGATGACCACGATAACATAAAACATACTGTCAGGTGTGCTTTAAGTATCGCATCATCCTATCGAGGGCATCCCAATGGTCTTGGCCAGGATTGCTAGTGAACCTACTTAACATGCCGACCGTAAAGGCTATGTCAGGTCTTGTACAGACCATAGCGTACATGAGGCTACCAAGTAGTTTAGAATAATCTAACTGTCGAACCGCAGCTCCATCATTGGGCTTTAAGCGGTTAGAATAATCGTATGGTGTCTCAGCCGCTTTACGTTCACTGTATCCCCACGTGTCCAACATGGACTGGATGTAGTGGCTTTGACTTAGGGAAATGTCATGTTTCCCAAAGCTCACTTGCATACCTAGTATAGTGTCAACTACACCGAGGTCTTTAATGCTAAACGTCTGAATTAGTTCTGACTTAACGTCATCCACCACGGATTGATCAGAACCAAGAATCAGCATATCATCCACGTACAAGCATATTATGGCGACTTTGTCTGATCTAGGACGTATGTAAAGACATTTATCCGAGAGACTCGACATGAATCCCATGTTCTTTACAGTATAGTCAAACTTCTCATGCCATAATTTTGGTGCCTGTTTTAATCCGTATAGCGATTTTAAAAGCTTACAGACCTTGTTTTCGTGACCGTCTACAATGAAACCTTCAGGTTGAGTCATGTAGATCTCTTCGGTCAGATCTCCGTTCAAGAACGCAGTCTTAACATCCATTTGATGAACAATAAAGTTCTCAATGGCCGAAATAGCAAGAAGAACCCTAATGGTTGCTAAGTGACACACGGGTGAGTATACATCAAAATAGTCTACTCCGCTTACTTGTGTGAAACCTTTAGCCACCAGGCATGCTTTATACTGAGCTACGCTTCCATCGGGATTTAGCTTCCTTTTCAGAACCCACTTGCACCCTACAGTTTTAGCCCCTGTTGGCTTATCAACTATCGTCCAGGTGTCGTTCTGAAGGAGAGAGTTCATCTCATCCTCAATAGCTTCTTTCCAGAGTAGGGAATCCCTTGATCTCATCGCGTCCTTAAAGGTAGATGGATCATCCTCAACGTGGTAAGTGACAAAATCACTACCGAAGGTTCTGGGGGTTCGCTCTCTCACTGAAGTCCTCCTAGACTCTAGGCCAGAGTTATCTACCGGAACAGAATAGGAGGTGCTCGGTACTGATTCAGGATCTTCCTCAGTAATAGTTGCTTGCATACCTGGGATTGTTAGGTTCTTGTCTTTGAGGAATTTATCCTCGAAGAACACTGCATCCCTAGATTCTATTATGATATTATTAGAAATATCAAGGAACCTATCTGCAGCACTATCTTCAGCACAACCTAAGTAGACACATGTATTGGTCCTAGGTCCAACCATAGACCGTCTAGGGTCAGGAACCCTGACATAGGCTATACAACCCCAGGTCTTAAGTCTAGTTAAAGACGGGGGTCGCTTAAACCAAAGCTCGTAGGGTGTAACCTATAACTTAGCATGAGGAACTTTATTCAGAATGTGATTCGCAGTCAAGACTGCTTCTCCCCAATAAGCGGAAGGCATGCCTGCAGTGAGCAGCATAGAGTTTAACATCTCTGTTAACGTTCTATTCTTGCGCTCGGCTATGCCGTTAGATTGGGGGGGAGTAAGGAGCAGTGGTTTCTGCTATGATGCCCTGTGAAGCAAGGAAGCATCTGAACTCACTGGACATATATTCTCCTCCTCTATCACTCCTAAATCTCTTTATTTTCATGCTTAATTGGTTTTCTACCCTGGTTTTGAAAAGGCAAAATTTTTCAAACGCTTCGTCTTTAGTTTTAAGCAACGAAATATGACAAAACCTTGTGCAGTCATCTATGAACGTGATCATATACTTCCTTCCATCTCTAGTGACAAAACTCTTAAAGTCACAAAGATCGGAATGTATAAGCTCAAGAGGTGTTGTGCTCCTAGTAACCGTGCCAAAAGGTTTCCTAGTGATCTTAGTCTGAGCACACACTTCACATTTTCCAAGAGGAGACTTAGTGTCTAATGTGATCTTGTGAGTTCTAGCGACTTGGAACATTTTCCTGTAGTTTACGTGTCCTAGTCTCTCATGTAGAGTCCTAGGGCTAACTAAATTCAATTGAACTTGTTGCACTACTTCATTTGCTAGACTCAGACGGTACATCCTATTTTGGACGTAAGCACATCCAAAGTAGTGAGAGTTAACTGACAGAGTCACTCTACCGCTACAAAAGGTAATTGACATACCAGCATCACACAACAAACTAATAGACACTAAGTTAACAGATAAAGAAGGAATAAATTTTACGTTCTTTAAAAGTAAAGACTTACTTGAGGAGAGCAACAGAGTTGCGTTCCCCACCTTCAATACGTCAGCTGTTCCTCCATCTGCTACAGTCACTGATTCTTTGGCATTCTTCAGCCCTGTCAAGAGATTAGCATTGTTGCAAACATGACACGTTGCCCCCAGAATCCAGGAACCACGCTGTGCTGACCTGCTCGTGTCCGACCATGGCAACAAAGTCGGATGGCTCAGCTTGACTAACCAGATGCGCCTGGTTGCCCTCTTGTGGTGCCTTAGTTCTTTCTTTCCTTGGTAACTTGCAGTCAGATGCGCAGTGTCCTCACTTGTTGCAGTTAAAACATTTACCCTTAAATTTCTTAGAGGGTCTACTCGGTCCTGCAACCTGAGGGCTACTACGAGACGGTTTGGTCTTGTGAGGGGGAAGAGCACGCTTAGAGCTTGAAATCATGTTGGCAGCAGCTTTCTGCTTGCCAACAGCTTCCAAGGCGTGCTTCGTCCTGTTCTCATCCTCAATGTGTATGAAACGCTTGAGGTCGTTCAGACCAACCTGCATCTTCTTGCGGTACATCTCCGTTTTGAAATTGTACCACGAGGATGGCAACTTATACACAATTGTGCCCGCAACAAAACTATCTGGCAGACTAATAGATTCACTATGCAGGGAATCAACCAAATTTTCAAATTCGGATACCTGAGGGAGAATGGCTTTCTCCTCGTCGAAGCTGAAGGAGTGGAACTTGTCCACCAGATGAGCCTTGGAGAGGTCCTCCTCCTGCTTGAAGTGCTCCTCCAGTGCTTCCCAGATCTCCTTAGCAGACTGCATCTTGATGTAGTTCTTGGCTAGGCTGGAGGAGAGACAGTTCAGCAGGTAATCCCGGCAGAAGTCCTCATCTTCGACCCAATGCGCCTCATCTTCAGTCCCAGCAACGTCAGCACGAGTAGACTTGATGGTGTAGAATACGTTCAGGTATTTCATCCCGAACTGGGTGTTCAACTTCCAATCATTGAACTCTGTGGCAGTGAACTTCTCAAGCTTGTTCATGGGCACAGGAGAGGACAGACTGGAGTTCCTCATCTTGACGGGAAAAAAAGAGAGTAGAGAGTATCTCCACTGGATCGGTAACCTTGCCGAAAGTGTCAATGCAGCAGGGAAGAGGCGATCAACGATCGGGAGAGAGCGATCGACGACTGGGAAAAACAATCGTCGAACGGGAAAGCGCAGACGTTGAGCGCTGGACGATCGTCGAACGTCGACCGGGGACGATCGTCGAACGTCGACAGGGAAACGATCGTCGAACTGGAAACGTCGACCGGGGATCGTCGACCGAGGATCGTCGACCGGGGATCGTCGACCGGGGATCGTCGACCGGGGATCGACGATCGGGGAACGTCGACTGGGGATCGACGATCGGGGATCGCCAGGCGATCGTTGAACGGGAGATCGTCGAACGCAAGCCCTGGTTCCGCGACGGGGAAGACGCAACGACGAGCTCTTGTTCAGCGGCGGCGAACGCAAAGGCAGGCCCAAGCAGACGGCTTCAAGGGGACGCGAAAGGCCCAAGAGCGATCGTCGACTGGATGCAGAGAACCGCAAACCCTTTGTTCCGCGAAAGCGAACGCGACGGCGAACCCTTTGTCGGCGGCTTATTGAGCGACGACGTCGTTCTTCACTCCTTCGTTCTCTGTCAACGAAGGGAGAAGGAGGCGGAGAAGAACAGTCGCGAAAAGGCAAAGGAGAACGGCGGCAACTATCGGGAACGAAGGCGAACCCTAGAAGTCGCAAGCGAGCGCCAGAAGGAGCTGTTTCGAGAATGTGAGAGGCGCTCGAAACATCCGGAGGAAAGTCTAAGTGGAACTTACTCTCCGTTGCCCCCAGCTAGGTATATATATGACTAAACCTAGGGTTTAAACGCGCAAAGCCCCTGAGCCCGTTATTCGTCCGAATATACATTTACACAACTCAATAGTTCCCAAAGAGACAACTTCAATGGCAAAAAGAAACGCTCAAGCCATAGAAGGGCTAGTTCCTAAGGGGCGCCTCGAGGCAGCCCCCTCCTTCATCAGCAAAATTAACAAATAATAACGGTAGGCAAGCTCGAGGGCATGTTCGCCAAGCACGCCACCCAAATGAATGAACTCCAAGTCATGATGCTCACCATATGTTAAGAAGTAAAACCGTCCACCACGCCACCGTTCGTGAAGGTTGAATCACCCCCACCGGAAGAACTCTTTGTCACGACCAAGACACCACCCCCTACAAGGAGTACGATATAGAAAAGGAGTTCTCAAGTACCAATTAATAGTTTCCCCACTCCAGCAACAATAACCCGAAGCACGCAAGATCACTACCCCGGTTGCCGACAAAACACGGGGGGCATCGAAAACTCGACGAATAATGGACCTCGGAAGAGAAAACAAGAAAGCGAATCGCACGAGAAGCATAAGAGAAACTGCGAGCAACACGCGGACAATCAATCTTGAACGTCTTCTAAACACGCTCCCGCCGCTTCTTTCCCTGAACTATAAAACTTTTCACTCTGTCATTGTCCCCCAACAAGCTACTGTGGGATCCACAAACCCGAACTTGTACGAATTATCTCTTATGTAAAGTATTATGTTTCATTTTCAACAATGTCCGGCTAGTCTTAGGTAAGACTAAGTCGCGAGGGATCCTCGTGTGAACTAAGTCGCGAGCGATCCTCCTGCGAACTAATCCGAGAGCAATCCTCCTGCGAACTAAGCCGCGAGCGATCATCGTGCGAACTAAGCCGCGAGCGATGCTCGTGCGAACTAAGTCGCGAGAGATCCTCGTGCGAAAGGTAAGACTGCGCATGTGGTTTGAATACAAAAGCTATTCACCGAACCTGTCTTTCTATGTCAGGACGTCGTCAGCGCTTGCCCCCCCATGCGACCAAGCCGCGAGTGATCCTCTTGCGAACTAATCCGCGAGTGATCCTCGTGTAACGTAAGCCGATCCTCATGTGAACTAAGTCGCGAGGGATCCTCATGCTAACTAAGCCGCGAGCGATTCTCGTGCGAACTAAGCCGCGAGCGATGCTCGTGCGAACTAAGCCGCGAGCGATCCTCGTGCGAACTAAGCCGCGAGCGATCCTCGTGCGAACTAAGCCGCGAGCGATCCTCGTGCGAACTAAGCCGCGAGCGATCCTCGTGCGAACTACACCGCGAGCGATCCTCGTGCGAACTACGCCGCGAGCGATCCTCGTGCGAACTAAGCCGCGAGCGATTCTCGTGCCAACTAAGCCGCGAGCGATCCTCGTACCAACTAAGCCGCGAGCGATCCTCGTGCCAACTAAGCCGCGAGCGATCCTCGTGCCAACTAAGCCGCGAGCGATGCTCGTGCCAACTAAGCCGCGAGCGATGCTCGTGCCAACTAAGCCGCGAGCGATCCTCGTGCCAACTAAGCCGAGAGCGATCCTCGTGCCAACTAAGCCGCGAGCGATGCTCGTGCCAACTAAGCCGCGAGCGATCCTCGTGTCAACTAAGCCGCGAGCGATCCTCGTGCCAACTACCACAACAACACAATAACACTTAAGCTTTTATCCACCTATATATAGTGGGGTCTGCTATATGAATTCTTTGTAGTCATAGTGCCTATCTTTAGTCATAATCTTTCTAATGCCCAAGTACATCATGTCTTTCCTTATAATTTCATTCCAAGTCTTTATTGATCTTTCCCACTCCCGTTTAACATGACTAATGAATAAACTCTCGCAGCATAATATGGATATCACAAAAAAAAGTATTCACATGTAATAAAATTGATGGAGTTTCTCCTGAAATTTCCAAGTCAAACCAGCACGGCCCAGACCGAGTATTCATGGGTCTGATCGAACCAATTACGATCATCAAAGCCACAAGCTCAAGAAAAACTCGAAGAATAGGCTGAGCCCGCACACGCCGACGGCAGGGCCGCACGGCCGCGCCCGCGCGGCCCGCGCGCGGCGGGCCCGCACAGCCGACACGTGCCGCCCGTGCGCGACTGGCCCGCGCGGCCGTATTCCGTCGGCCGCACGTGATCAGCCGTCGTCGACGACCCTCGTCATCCCCGACAGCCCCCTCCGCTGTCTTCCGCCTCCGGTCGCCGCCACCTACGGGCACCTTGGCTGGGCCCCCCGAACTGTCTGGGGGGCACTCTCGTCATTTTGGCAAAAATGGTGTTCCAGGTGATCAAAACGGAGCAACGTCATTCGCTAGCACAAATCATTCCCCGACGCAATTACCATTATGACCCTCCAAAAAATTATAAATAGGCTCTACAGCCTTCATTTGAAGACAAACAACTCCGGAGGCAAAAGAGAACTCTGAGGTTTTTTGGCGGGATCGCGGACTTAGGCCGATTCTCCGCTCAGGAATTATCTATGTTCTTCTACTTGCGCTAAGGCTTCAACACGCTCGGTGTCACATCAACCGCCTTCGCGAGAGCGCTCCAATCAAGGCTCCGCATCAACGAGATCACTCCCTCCAGAAGCTCCGATGACTCAGAGAATGTTCCAGCCGGAACGCTCTCCCCAAGTTTCGCGAGGTCTGTAACTTTCCAAGGCCGGGGTGCTTCCATCGATGCTCCAAGTACTTAGTCGTTTTTCCTCATTTTCTGCACCTGTAACAGAGCAGTGGGCTGTCGCCCCCGAGATCAAATCAAACTCTGTAAAGCTCCGAGAAGCTAGTGGATTTTGGCTCATCACAGTTCCAGCCATGTGAGTTTTCACTCTTTCCGGATTTTCCACGTAAAAAATGACTCTTGTCATGTGTTGCAGTTCATTTTGATTGTTTGAACGTCCGGACCGATTCCGATCTAAGACGGTCTGATTTTTCCGGGCCTGAAAAAAATCGGACGATCAGCAACAAAAATACGCAGAAGAAGTAAGCATTCATGACAAGTTAAAGAAGATATTTATGACATTGTTTGAGAAAAAAGGATACAAAACATGATTCAAAATTCTAGATTGCTCCCTTAGTTTTTCGTCCGCCTCAACATAAAAAGAACGATTGGAACATTACCAAGTCCCAACGGCCACCCAAACACTATTACCCGCAAGCAGTGACGGAACTAGGATTTTGAAGTCGCACGAGCACAATCTAAGTACTGTCAATTAGGAAGGTTCGGGGGGCAGCGCACCTTGAGTGGGTGTCGGGGGCAGCGCCCCCAAAAAATTTTTTTTTGCATGCGGGTGACCCTCCTAACTCCTAAGCAAACTAAAACAGAAAACCGGGGAAAAAGAGTAATTACCAATGGTGTGTTCCAGCAACAAAAGACGATTGGAGCTCCAAATCAACCCTTCACGATGGATTCCAGCAACACAATGGTGTGTACCTAACATTAAAATGCTCGAAGATTAGCACAATGGTGCGTTCAAATCAACCTTTCACAGAAATCTGGACTGAAATCAGTCCAGATTTCATTCCAGATTTCAAGAAGAAGAAGAACCTCATGTCCAGGGCTAGTTCGGCCCAAAACCGGTCGGGCGCGTGCTGGAAAAAGAAGAAGAACCTCATGTCCAGGGCTAGTTCCGCCCAAAACCGGTCGGGCACGTGCCCTACCGTGCCCAGGGCTAGTTCCGCCCATGCCCGCAAGCCCGTCAAAACTTTTTTGGTATACGCGGGTATGTGGAGGATGGTTCCCACGATGCATTGAGAGCCGTCCGATCAACAATAACTTCTGATTATTTTTAAATGTTTTTTTTGCTCATTTTAATGTTGACGGTCAGATCTCAAATTCAACGCCTAAAAGTGTGTTAGGTTATTTTATTATATGTCTGCACGTGTCGAGGCCGACTCGGAATAGGCTAACGGGTTCGTGTCATACTAGGGTCTTGCTCTACGCTGGAAGTACTATAAATACACATTCCATACATAGATGAGGTATTGTAGAATACTTTGAGCGGAGTTCCCCTTCACATTCTCAAAGTAGCCGCTGCCTAGGGTTTCCGCTCTGCTCCCGTATTCTGCGATCTTGCGATTCCGCCGCACCCCTCTCTCCCGATTTCGCGATCTTGGATTTCGCCGCTGCTCTCGATCGGGAAGATGGGTTTTCGCCGTCGTCTCCCGTGCGCGCTCCGTCGTGCGATTTCGCGAATCCGCTTTGCTGTTCCCGTTTCTTCGCTCGTGATCTCGTGCGATTCCGCCGCTGCTATTCGCGATTTGCGGATCGTGAATAGGGAGATCAGCCTTCTGGATCTCGTTGTCTGGATTTCCTCTATCGCTGCCTCTGTTTACAAGGATCGAGTGAAGGAATCCATCAAGTTCTTCCTCTTCCGCTCGGGAAGAAGTTGTTGTTTCCAGTTCTCTGTCAAAGTGGCCGCCGGATCAGAAGAACTCCACCAGATCTTGGTCTTGTGTCAGATCTGCCGATCCAGGGAAGAAAACCTACATCTTGTGCAGATCTAGATCCAGGGCAGCCTCCAGTACAGATCCATTCGTCTACTGGATTCCAAAGGTGCTGGATTTTTTAGTCGATCCAGATCTAGGTGCAGTTGCTACAGATCGGTGGAGGAGTACCTGTGCACTGGGCATTTCGCCTTTGATATTAGCAGCACCTCTAAATTGTTTGGAATCTTCACTTCGATCAAATTCAAGGAAGAAGGAATCCAGATCTTGACAGATTTCGGTTTGTGATCAAGCTTGAGTTTTTGGGATCTCTCTTGGTGGAGGAGGTCTGATTTTGTGGAGTTTTGGTACACGATTTGTCTCCGGTTTTTGTGCTCAGCCGTAGAGGTGCAAGCAAATTCTTTCTGGATTGGATCTGAAGATCTGCGCTTCGTCTCCGTGCGATTCAGGTGACTTCTTTCTGGTATTTTCTGTTCTAGCTTTAGCGAGATGTCGAAGATTACCTCCTACGACATCGTCAAGCTTCAGTCGTTCGATCTCTTCGACTTCCACGCTTGGAAGCTGCACGTCCAACTTGGTATGAAGGAACGTGAGATTTTCTACACGGTCCTGAGTGATTTTGCCACTACCGAAGAGGACGTGAACGAACTTTAGTGGAGAAAAGACGAAGACTTCTGCAGGGACTACCTCCTAAATTCACTGAACCCTAGACTCGCCCTGACCTACAGCAGTCATAAGACTACAAAGGAGATTTGGGATCCCTTGAATGCGCACTTCCAGAAGGAAGAGGGGTTGTCGAGGACTCTCCTTGGCGAGAGACTCTTCACTTCAAAGTTTAATTTAAACTCGTCAATCACCTCTCAAATAATTGAACTGGAGAGTCTGCGTCTCAAGCTGGCGGACGATAAGTCCGACATCTCTGATAATCTCTTTGTATGTATGATACTTAGCAAGCTACCTCCTGAGTGGTTGACCTTCAAGACTGAAATGCACAGACTGAAGAAAAAGATCGCATTGGATGAACTCAAAAGGTTCATTCATATCGAGAATCAAAACTTTGCTGGTAAGAGCTTGGAACAGGTTGGTCAGTCCTCACAGGCTGTCAACTTCGTTTCTCGACCCAGCAAGCCTCGAAGGAAGCCACCAGCACCCAAAGGTGAAGCCTCTGCACAGTTGGCGCCTAAAAAGCCTTCTTTCAAAAAAAAGAGGGGCAAGTGCCACAACTGCGGCAAGTGGGGACACTGGGCGGCTGAGTCCAAGGCTCCTAAGAAGAAAAAGGAGGATGCCCCGCAAAATGTGGCGAACATGCTGGCTGATGCCTCAGATCCCAAGTCCTCCGTGGCTATGGTCGGGAGCAGTCACCGCATCTCGTCCTCTGAGTGGTGGCTTGATAGCGGTGCTACCTGTCATGTGACGAATGATAGAGGGTTACTTGCTGAGGTCAAGGCGGTCCAGGAGAAGGTGGAGAACTGCAATGGAGGAGAGACCGAGGTGACCCATGCTGGGACAGCCGAGCTGGTCCTCTCTTTAGGTAAAACTCTTTTTCTGCATAATGTTAAAGTAGTTCCATCTTTAACTAAAACTTGATTTCTATGAGTTTGTTAGATGAGGCTGGGATGTCCTTCACAACTCAAAACGGAAGAATGACCTTAACGGTAAATTCACATTATTTTGGGTGTGCGTACCTGATCAACGAAATGTATAGACTTAGCTTAAACAACGATAGAATTAACCAAATAAGTTTGAACCTTATTGATCCTAAGTTGTTACATAACAGACTTGGATACGTGAACTATAGGAAAACGCTAGATCTAGCGAAGAGTCATAATATTCCCTTAGATCTGTCGATTCGATTTGACAAGTGCGAGGTGCGTGCTCAAACCAAAATCACTAGAAAGCCATTCAAATCGGTTTCTAGGAACACGAAACTTCTTGAGTTGATACATTCAGACCTCTGTGATTTTCGTAGCCACGTCACTAGAGGGGGAATGAAGTATCTGATTACATTCATAGATGATTTTTCAAGATATTGTCATGTGTATCTGTTAAAATCGAAAGACGAAGCCTTTGAGACGTTTAAGACCTTTAAGTCTCGTGTAGAAAATCAGTTGAACCTGAAAATTAAGAGATTTAGAAGTGATCGAGGAGGAGAATATACTGTTTCTGGGTTCAAGGAATTTTGCGCCTCTGAGGGAATAATTCTTGAAACCACAGCTCCTTACTCACCCTAGTCAAATGGTGTTGCCGAGCGTAATAATAGAACTTTGACAGAAATGTTGAATTCTATGCTCCTAACAGCTGACATGCCTAATTCCTTTTGGGGAGAAGCAGTTCGTGCTGCAAATCACATTCTGAATAGAGTGTCTCATTCTCAGCTTACTGCTACCCCGTATGAGCTATGGCACGGTCATCCTTGTAGATACGACACTCTAAAGACTTGGGGCTGTATCGCATATGTGCGATTACAGGACCTTAAGAGGCCTAAGGTGGGACCTAGGATGACCACAAGCGTCTATTTAGGTAGTGCAGAAGATAGTGCAACCGACAAATTTTTCGATCTATCCACGAATATTGTGATAGAGTCTAGAGATGTCATATTCTTTGAAGATAAATTTGTCAAGGATCATGGTTTGTCTGTTTCCGGGTCTAATGATATGATTTCAGAATCTATCGTAGAACCTGTAGCTGGCCCTTCTAGCTCTGCTCCCCAACCTATATAGGTGAAAACTGTTCCACTTAGAGCATCTACAAGAGAGAGAATCCCTAAGAACTTTGGTGAGAATTTCGTCACCTACCACTTAGAGGATGATCCATTCTCCTACCAGGAGGCAATAAGATCTAGAGATTCGTTGATGTGGGCAGAAGCTATTGATGATGAGATGGACTCGCTGTTGCATAACAATACTTGGCATCTAGTTGACTTGTCGAAAGGTGCTAAAGTCCTAGGATGCAAGTGAGTGTTGAAGAAGAAACTACATAGTGATGGGTCTATAGCCAGGTATAAAGCGCGTCTCGTAGCTAAAGGTTATAAACAACAGGGGGGAATAGACTACTTTGATGTTTATTCACCTGTGTGTCACCTGTCGACTATCAGGATTCTTCTAGCCTTAGCGTCTATCGAGAACTTTATAATTCATCAGATGGATGTGAAAACAGCCTTCTTAAATGGAGAGCTTGATGAAGAGATCTACATGACACAACCTGAAGGTTATGTGCAGAAAGATCTAAAAGATAAAGTGTGCAAATTAGATAAATCAATCTATGGGCTTAAACAAGCGCCTAAGATGTGACACATGAAGTTTGACCAGGTGGTAAAGAGCCTCGGATTTCAGTCCAGTCTCTCAGATAAATGTCTTTATCACCGCTCATTGTCGAATCTGACAGTCATCATATGCTTATATGTAGATGACATGTTGATTTTGGGGTCTAATCTTGCTGCAGTTAGGGATATTAAATCCACTCTGGCAGAAGTTTTTGACATGAAGGACCTTGGTCCTGTGGATACCTTGTTAGGTATGAAGGTTAGAGTTGACAAGGATCAAGTTACTCTTAGTCAGGCTCATTATATTGAACAACTTCTTTCTACCTGGGGATATGATAACTGTAGGCCGATTGAGACGCCATTTGATCATAATGTGAAGTTGAGTCCTAACGTAGAGACCAACATTGATCAAGTGAAATATTCCAAAATAATTGGTAGTCTCATGTATGCCACAAGTTGTACTAGACCAGACTTTGCTTTTTCGATTAGCATGCTGAGTCGTTTTACCAGTAATCCAGGCAAAGAGCATTGAGAAGCCCTAGATAGGCTGCTGAGGTACCTAAAAGGTACTAAAGATCATGCTCTGTGCTACACTGGTTACCCATCTCCTGTGGAGGGACATTCTGATGCGTCATGGTGTTCAGAAGTCGGGAACAGCAAGTCCACCAGTGGATATATATTCACTTTGGGTGGAGCTGCTATTACTTGGAAATCCAAAAGACAGACCTGTATAGCATTGTCGTCTATGGAAGCTGAGTTGTTTGCCTCAGTCTTGGCCGGTGAAGAGGCAGATTGGATCAGGAACTTGATTCTAGACATTCCCTTGTCTAAGTTACAAGTCAACTCATTGAGCTTGTATTGTGATAATCAAGCAGCAGTTCAAGTCGTTAAGAATATCCTCTATAATACTAAGAGGAGACATGTACGACTGAGACATGCCCTGTTGAATTATCTGAAAGAACAAGGAATTATCACTTTGATCGATGTACGTTCAAAGGATAACCTGGCTGATCCATTGACGAAAGGAATGCCAAAAGACCGTCTAATCAAAACTGTGAGGGAAATGAGACTAAAGACGATTTAGTTCGGTCTTAGTTCAGCGATAGGTGATTCAGTTCAGCCTTTGTCCGGAAGTTTTGATTATTCCAATTTCCTTTGTCAAGCAAGCATGTTGTGTTCCGTTGATGCTCTTGGTTGCTGAGCTCGGATCTGGTAAGTTGTTTCATTCCAAACTTGATGCTAACAACTTCACCTGGATTCGGCTTTTGCCTTGGAGGAGAGTGTTATTCCAAACTTGATAACACAATCTAACTTGGTCTTGTCTCTTCTACTGGAGATTGGTTCCATTCCAAACTTGATGAGTTCCAATTAACTTTAGAAGGGCAGTAACCGTGACATTCCATATAAGATCACAGATATAGCTGCATGTCCAGAAGACTGAAATCGTTTCAGTTGAAACAGATATCAGGTTCTGAGGTAAAACTATAATACTCTTTGAACGTGTCCTCCCAGCCAAATTAAAATATTTAAATACTAAGTTCTTTTTTTTGTAAAAACTAGATATTTACAAATTTGCAAAGGATAGAATTAATTCTGAAATGGAATTCTCTGTTGAAATTGCAGGGGTTGCTGGGATAGGAGCACTGGTTGACTGGAATCCAGATCAGGATGATCTTCTAGATGATGAGTTTTAGAGTGTTTTAGTTTATCTTTTTCTACTTCTGCTCAGAGCATTGTTTAGCTCTTATTTTATGCACTGTTTGATTGGACTATTAGCTCTCTGTTTGTTTGGGACACCAGACATTTTGGGTCTGTGTCTTGTTGTACCTGAGACTATTTTGTGTTGCAGCTGAGTTTCGTTTTACTTATGCGTGCATACTAGTCTGTGCTTAAGTCTAGTTTGTTTGAAACAGGTGCTGGACACGGTTGTGTATGATTCACAGTTGGTTGAACTTTGCACAAACCACCCTCTATTCGAAGTCTGGGTTCACGACAGACTTAGGAGGAGATTGTTAGGTTATTTTATTATATGTCCGCACGTGTCGAGGCCGACTCGGAATAGACTAACGGGTTCGTGTCATACTAGGGTCTTGCTCTACGCTGGAAGTACTATAAATATCTATTCCATACATAGATGAGGTATTGTAGAATACTTTGAGCGGAGTTCCCCTTCACAAAATGTATTACACCTACGTCTACGTGCATGCGAGTTCCTAAAAACCACTCCAAACCGGCAGCCATTCGAGAAGATCCTTGACCCGGACTTGGACCCACCATTATAGTAGTATGATAGTAACCTATTTGCCCACATCTCTTTGACCCTCAGTTGTTTCCTATTTTTAATAAGTCAATAATAATAATAATAATAATAATAATTTCTATGTAAATATTAAAATTTGGCACCGCACTCCTATCATTTATCCAAGCATAATTAAATATTATAATCCAACATATTTGTATTTTAATTACGATATCGAATTTATCATTTGAGATAACTGTATGGATTTGTCATGCATAAATGCATATGTTATATTTATTATCCGCAGCCCGCAGTCAAATGTGATTCGCGCATAACAATTTCTTAATTATATATGTTGGGAATGACCCCTATTTTATAGGAATCGGATGTGCGCATAATCACGCACTCATGATCCCCGCCTCAAAAGAAGTGGGATCATGTGATTGACCGCATGTGCGATCACCACGCCTGATCCCTCGCGCAGGGATCCCATTACACGGAATGGGCAAACCGTCGCGAGCCCCACCTCGCCAGCGGCGGGCGGCCGACCTCCTCCCCGGACACTGGACGCCCGCCCTCTTCCGCCACGCCGGCCGACGGCGGGCGCCAAGGGGACGACCGCCGGGGCCGCCCCCTTACTCGGCCGCCGGCGCGGCCCAGGGGCGACCGCCCCGGCCGTCCCCTCCTTCGGCCGCCGGTGCACGGCCAAGGGGAGCAGCCGCTCCATCCCGACCGCTGACGGCGGTCCTCCCCTCGCCGGCGAACTTGGAGGCAAGTCGTCGGTCGTACGCGGAATCCCGCTCCCGTCGTCCGATCGTCGGGAAACATTCCCGGCCGTCCGATTTACGCGTAACCATACACCAACCACCGGGTTAGTGGCAGGATTTGATTAATATTTTATATAATTTATTTAAGCGGTCTCGAAATAACGAAATAAATACGCGCATTTAAACTATACTAAAAGCAATTATGATGTGGTTATGGTGTGCGGATAGCCGCATAACCACCATAACCACCACCCGGAGCCTATAAAAGGAGCCACAGACCTCCTCATTTCTCACTTTTTTCCTCCGAGTCTTCTTTTTCCTCAGGTTGAAGCTCTGTCGAATTTCTCCTACGTGCAACGCCCGAGTCGCACCCGAGCTACAAGTGAGTCAAGTCAAAGCCACCCGACGAAACCAAATCTCTCAAGTTCCAAGCAGCCCCTGCGACTGCGATTCAGGTGCTCCGCTCCCGCGTTCAGAATTGGCAAGCCGCTATCCGAAGACCACCACCGCGAAGCGCAATTTGTAACAACTCCTGACGCGACGGCTTGTCGTCCGCCGCGTGCTAAGCGTTCTCTCACCTCCAAAGATGTAACAAGAGGTGATCTGTCACCATCGACTTCACGAACAAGTTGTAGCAACCCGAAGATACTGGACTTTGACAAGCACAGACAGTTCAAGTATTCCGGCCCGACCGGGACGTCGAGTTAGACCACAATACTTTGGTGCCGTCTGTGGGAAGCGAGTTCCCAGGATCCTCAGAGGATTGTACCCCCGACACAGCGGTACTTAAGATAGAACTCTCAACCCGGAAGTTCCCAAAGAAATAGCTTCACTGGCAAAAAGGAACACTCGAGCCATCAAAGGGCTAGTCCCCGAGGGGCGCCCCGAGTCAGCCCCCTCTTTCATTTGCAAAGTTAACTAAATTGCAATGGTAGGCAAGTTGGAGGGCATGTTCGCCATGCACGCCACCTAAATGAACGAACTCCAAGTCATGATGCTCGCCACATGTCAATAAGTAAAACCGTCCACCGTGCCACCGTTCGTGCAGGTTGAGTCATCCCCACTAGAAGAACTCTTCGTCACGACTAAAACACCCCCTACAAGGAGTACGATATAGAAAAAGAGTTCTCAAGTACAAGTAGTTCTCCCACTCCGACAACATTAACCTGAAACACGCAAGATCACTACCCTGGTAGCCGACAAAACAAGGGGGCATCAGAAACTCGACGAATAATGGACCTCAGAAGAGAAAATAAGAATGCAAATCGCACCAGGAGCATATGAGAAACTGCAGGCAACACACAGACACCTGCCCAGAAAAGAAGTCATGCCCACACCGAGAACTCACGCCACTAAATGCCCCTCAGAACAAGATTTTCCAAGCAATTCGTAATCACCCAGCATTGCATAAGCCCAAGCCGCTCACCTGAGCTCGATGAGATTCATCCAAGTATTTCGAATATCACCAGGTGTTGAAGCCAGGAAAAATCCCAACCTCGAATTCGGACCAAAACCGCCTAAGGTTACTGGCTCAGAAGCTAGATCATACAACTAGGGTGACTAGGATGAAGAATCAGGTCAAACAAGACCCCAGATGTTGCGGCAGGAAGGTACCACCACGTACCAGGATGCTCGAAAGGAGCAACCCCTTCTCAACCAAAGATGACCGAACTGGGTACGAGAGAAGCTAGCTGGCAAAGTCGCAAGGTCGCGACTTGCTCTCCAAGGAAAAGGAATCCAAAGACTCAGCTAGTATCTCGAAAATGAAGCGCGCGAGTATCCTGTTGAGGATTTCAAGTGCCTCATCTCATACCCCTGAGGTCCTATTTATAGGCAAATCCAAGGAGGGGGGGGGAGAGTCATATTTATACCCCACCCCCTGGCGACTAGGCGACTTCCAGAGGAACTCACACGGGTTGGGCGAGTATCTCGCCTAGTCGCCTACCTGGCGAGTATGTGAGGGGAGCTCGCCTATACTCGCCCAGGCCTTCCGCAATCTTGAATGCTGACTTTGACTCATGCCTTGACCTGACTGTGGTAGGACCCACCTTCGACAAATACGGGTTGTACACCAGGGGCTTGGGCACACCACTGACGAATGCAATCATCTGAAAGAGGAGATTCAGCAACTCGCCAGCCTAGTGGCTGTTGACCAATTTCTATCAAAAAAGAAACAACCTCATGCTCAGAACTCGAGAAGAATAACCATCGGCATCGGCGAGCTGCCGGTCAAATTAGACCAAGTCTTGGTAGATGAAGATATTACAGTGAACGTACTATTCCTATCAACATTACTTCAGCTCAAATTGATGATCCTCGTACAAACTAAGCCGCGGGCGATACTCGCGCAAACTAAGCCGCGGGCGATGCTCGTGCGAACTAAGCCGCAGGGGATCCTCGAGCGAACTAAGCCGCGGGCGATCCTCGTGCGAACTAAGCCGCGGGGGATCCTCGAGCGAACTAAGCCGCGGACGATCCTCCTGCGAACTAAGCCGCGAGGGATCCTCGAGCGAACTAAGCCGCGGGCGATCCCCGTGCGAACTAAGCCGCGGGGGATCCTCGAGCGAACTAAGCCGCGGACGATTCTCGTGCGAACTAAGCAACACGGGATCCTCGAGCGAACTAAGTCGCGGGCGATCCTCGTGCGAACTAAGCCGCGGGGGATCCTCGAGCGAACTAAGCCGCGGGCGATCCTCGTGCGAACTAAGCCGAGGGGGATCCTCGAGCGAACTAAGCCGCGGGCGATCCTCGTGCGACCTAAGCCGCGGGCGATCCTCGTGCGAACTAAGCCGCGGGCGATCCTCGTGCGAACTACGCTGCGAGCGATCCTCGTGCGACCTACGCCGCGGGCGATCCTCGTGCGACCTACGCCGCGGGCGATCCTCGTGCGAACTAAGCCGCGGACGATCCTCGTGCGAACTAAGCCGCGGGCGATCCTCGTGCAACCTACGCCTCGGGCGATCCTCGTGCGAACTAAGCTGCGGGCGATCCTCGTGCGAACTACGCCGCGGGAGATCCTCGTGCGACCTATGCCGCCGACGATCCTCTTGCGACCTAAGCCGCGGGCGATCCTCGTGCGACATAAGCTGCGGGCAATTCTCGTACGAACTAGGCTACTAACCAGCTACAAACGCAATTACAGTCCCCACAAAGCGACACCACGAATCGAAAAAGTGCTCGGGCAAAAAGGTGATAAAAGCGAGTACAATCATCGCAGCTACATACAAGTACATGCACAAAGGCGGCAATCAAGAACTATAAAACAATAAAGATGACATACAAAGATACCCAACTAAGAAAAGCAAAAAAGTGCAAACACCCACTAATACAGATAAACAACGCCGCTACACATCAGCCGCGTCAACATCAGAACTCTCGTCGCCCGAGATATCATCAAAGCTAAGGCCTAATACATCGCATCCCAAACTCCTGCTGATAAGTCGAAAAGCCTTTGAGACTCCATGCCTGAGGGCCAACTCGCGAACATCTTCCATCAAAGGCTCCACCTCCTTACTCTAGATCTCATCGCGAACGTTCTAGCTGATTAAGCACCGATCCTGCATGTAATCTATAGACTTCATATGCTCCGCAAGACTAGCAGCCTTCAACTCTGACCGCGGGCGACCGTGCCGGCGCGACGGAAGAGGACGCCGCCCTGGCCGTCACCTTCCTCGGCCGCCAACGCGGCCGAGGGGATGGCCGCCCTGGTCGTCCCCTCCTTCGGATGCTAGCGCAAGACCGAGGGGAGTGTCCGCTCTGTCCGGGCCCCTGTCGGCGGTCCTCCCCTCGCCGACGAACTTGGCGGCAAGTTCGCTAACCGCCCGCGGAGTCCCGCTCCCATCGTCCGATCATCAGGAAACATCCCCAGCCGTCCGATTTACGCATAACCACATACTAACCACCAGGTTAGTGGGGGGATTTGATTAATATTTTATATAATTTATTTAAGCGGTCTCCAAATAGCGAAATGCGCACATTTAAACTATACTAAAAACAATTATGATGGTGGTTATGGTGTGCAGATAGCCGCGTAACCACCATAACCACCACCCGGAGCCTATAAAAGGAGCTACATGACTCCTCATTTCTCACCTTTTTCCTCCGAGCCTTCTTCTTACTTAGGTTGAAGCTCTGCCGAATTCCTCATTCGAGCAGCACCCAGCCCCACCCGAGTTACAAACGAGTCAAGCCAAAGCCACCCGACGAAATCAAATCTCTCAAGTTCCAAGCGGCCCCCGCAACCGCGAGTTCAGGCGCTCCGCTCCCGCGTTCAAAATTGGCAAGCTGCTATCCGAAGACCACCAACGCGATGCGCAATTTGTAATAACTCCCGACATGACCGCCTGTCGTCCGCTGCGGGCTTAACGTTCTCACCCCCAAAGCTGTAACGAGAGGTGGTCTGTCACCCTCGACTTCACGAACAAGTTGTAACAACCCGAAGATAGTGGACTTTGACCGGCACAGACCCGGTCATGCGGTTTTTTACCCAGTTGAGGGGTTTTTCCACGTTAAAGATGCTTGTGTACAATCGACCTACTCTATTGACTGTACGCGCGCTCGACTGTTCCAAAAGTTAAGACGGTCCAAGTATTCCAACCCGACCGAGACGTCGTGACGTCGAGTTACTCGGGGTTTTTGGTGACGATGATCAACCCCTACACATGTGTAGGTTCGATCAGATGGTTTATGAGTTGCCACGAGTCAACTTTTTGCGTAACGAGTTGACATGGGTGGCCTTGGTGAGTTGGTGTCAAGTTTTCAGTGAATTAGGAAGATGTTCGTAAGATTATTTCTGATTTGTGTTGATCGTTCTACCTTTGACAATCCTCGGCAAGGCACTTGCAAGGATGAAAATCCTAGTAATTTAGAACAAGTAATAATTATCAAAACTTCCCATGAAAATTAGCATAATTATAAGTTGCTTCTCTTTTATTATTGAAATTACAAAAATCTTTCCTAAATTTTACAAAACATAACATTTACCTTTTTTGAAGTTCGCATTTCATAACGTTCATTCACAAAATATTCTCTTGAAAATGTGCTCCGAAAGAGTATTTTTGGTCATGAATGTTATGAAATGTGAACTTGATAAATGTTATGTTTTGTAACATTCAAAGAAATTTTTTGTAATTACAATAATAAGAGGTGTGCAATGTGTAATTTTTAAAATTTAGAAGAGAGGTCCGGTAAATTCCCTAACCTTTACTTATACAAAGACCTAATTATTATATAATTATATATTAAATAAATGTTTTTTTCATTTAATCAATTAATCCTCCCCCGACTCCCCGAGAAAATCCACGGCCATCTTTCTCCACCTGTGCCGGTGTGTGAACGGCGGTTATCTTCTCACACCACTTTCCTGGTACGTCTCTCTCCATCTCTTTCTTCCCATAAGTAAGTAGCCATTAGATTAGGCCTCGCACTCCCCTCGGCCCTCGTCCTGCTTAACAACACTATGCGCCCAAAAGCCAAAATTACTATTTCTATTTGTGGAGAGTCGGGAAAATCCAAAACCCTGTTGCTTTCTCTCTCTGCCCCACCTTCTCGCACTCTCTGATGCACCTCTTCTCTCTCTCTCTCTCGCTGCTCTTATCATCCCTTGGCCTTCCCCCGCCGCCGCTGCAAGGCGGTGAGTAAACAAACTTCGGTAATCTGCTTCCGCTCGGCGATCTGATCTGCTTTTTCTATTTTAGTGTCGGACACCGAGGAAGTGGGATACAACTATACAAGTGCGGCACAACCGAGTGAAAGCAGAGATCTCGCCGGCGGAAATGGTGGCTGTGGCCTCTGCAGCTGTGCCCAAAAACCCTTCCGTCGTAACTCGACCGAGAGATCCTACACCAAATTCGTCACGACGGCCGCTAACCCCATCCGAGAAGGACAATGCCGGCGTATCCCGTCGACCACTCATCAAGGAGATCACCTCCAGGTATCTGTCCTCATACTCCTCGTCTTCTTCTTCAACTACCTCCACTTCGTACGCTTCCAACACTACTCTTTCTTCGTCCTCCTCCTTTGCTTCCCGCCGTTTTCCTTCCCCTCTACCGGCCATTCACCGCCCTTCCACTCCATCGACATTTTTCCAAGGCGGGGCCAAGCGGTCCCAGTCCGTCGATCGGCCCCGCCCTTCTTCTCCTCGTTCAGATCCCCGCAGGGGAGGTAGCGCAGTTGTAGCAGCGGGTTTGAACGCCTCCAGGGCTTTATGCACGACGACCAGGAGCCTTTCCGTCTCCTTCCAAGGAGAATCCTTCTTCTACCAGACCAGCCAGGCAAAGGATGCCTCCCCTGTTCCAGCTCGGAAACCCTCACCGGATCGTCGCCGTCCCTCTACCCCTGTGAAAAACTCAAACGCTGGGACCATAGATAACTCGGAGAACTCAAAGCCCAGGGATCACCACCATCGCTGGCCGGCAGCCAAGAGCCGGCAGTCGAACCTGCTGAATAAGAGTCTGGATTCCTCAGTTGAAAGAAATGACCTTCTCTTTACGGTCCAGTTACTGCGTCAGTCAATGCTATTTGATGGCTCCCGCAGGACTTCATTTGATGCGGCAGACTTTTCTGCTTCTTCAGACACAGACAGTTTTTCATCTGAAAGCAATTCAGGGACACCTGAGCTGAGTGTACCTCAGCATGCTCTATCCACTTCCAGTGGGATTAGTGTGCCTGGCAGATTCCGGCAAGAGGCAAAAGGCAGGCTGCACAGGCTGCCCGAGTCCCGAACACCACTATCTTCGTCTGGGCTGAGAAACTCTGCCACTCAAAATGTTGCTTATGCAAAGAAATCACCGGTTAACAATCCTTTCTCTTCTCCACGCCCATCTTCTTCCCTTCTTAGGGGACCGGTGAGGCCTTCTAGTCCAAGTAAGCTTGCAGGCTCTTCACCAAGGGGACTCACCAAGCCTTCGCAAGCAAGAGGCAGTAGCACAATGGCGAGTTCCTCACCTTCAGGCCTGATTGCAAATGCACCGTCAATTATAAGTTTTGCTGCTGAGATGAGGAGAAGTAGGAAAGGAGAGAATCGGATTGAAGAGGCTCATACGTTGAGATTGTTGCACAACCGGCATTTACAATGGAGGTGTGTGAATGCAAGAACCAATGCTGCTCTGATGATTCAAAGAGTGTCAACAGAGGTAATCTTTAAGCTTTATGCTATCTTACTCTTTTCTTTGGCCTATTTTTGCAAGTCCTTAAATTCCATTTTTACCATGTTTTCAGAATATTGACTTATAGTAAGAAAAGAATCAGGTTTGATGCTATTCATTCTTATCATCCTTTTTCTTGTTGTATCAAATTGAAATAAGAATAAACTATCTGAGGAAGATGTAATGGATCACTGATATAAAAAAAATATTTTAGCATGCGGTTCAGCGGTGTTAATTGCGCGTCCAGGCATTCTTTTTAGGCATATTTATGCATGTATTCCAATAGTCTGTTCTAATCAGCCCTATGGTTGAGTACAGAAATTGTGTGGATTTGTTCCCATCGTCTTTTGATTTTCCCCCAATGTCTCTTAATAATTCTCGCATTTCTCGTGAATTTTATGTCTAACAAAGCATATATGATGACAATAAGAATTAATACAGTTAAGATTAAATTAGCCAGATCCAATGTATGCTTCAAGCACAAGTTGTTTTACTGTTTAGGGTATATAAATGTGGCTTCTTAAGGTAATCTATTATGTAGGATTTTGGAAATTGAAATGCATAAAAGAAAGTTTAGTCGAGATGGAGCAACAATCCCCTTCAAATATCTCATCTCTTTTCATCATAACTTTGTGTCTTCCATTCAAATTTCTTTATCATGTTGGCATATAGGCGCTTCCACACACGTTTGATCCTCTCTCTCAACCCGCCTACCGATCGCCGACGCTCCTTGCCTGCCTCCCCCTCCCGACGCCAACCAAGCCAGGGCCTTTTCTCTCATTTCTCTTCCTGGCACGCCAACTGGCTCGTGCGCCTGTTCCCATGAACCGATCGGCGCTGGCTGACGGGATGGCTTCTCCGACGAACTTCTAGCAGTTCATTTGACTTCAAATTTTGGAGAGAGTTCCCCTTTGACCTACTTATCGTCATACTAATTTTTTCCAAGATTCCAACAGATGGATGCTTCTCAAAATCAGTGCTAGTTTTTTTCTGTTCAAGAGGAGGAAGGCTTCTAACTCTACGATGACGCCTTATTTGACTTCCATTTTCGAAGAGGTGTTCTACGTTTCTCATCACCATTCTCGTGAAGGAGTTTGGTTGAATATTTTTTTTTATGTCAGACATGATGTATTTTGGCAATTCCACGACTCTCGCTGATCTACCCGGGCTGGTCAAGATCACAACTTCTCTCAGATCACAACGATCCAATTGGATGACATTAATTATGTATCATGGTCTCACTCTATTAACTCTAGCCTTAAAGAGTCGACGTCTCTTTGGTTTTCTTAGCGATACCACTAGCACACCAGCTACATGCTCTCCAATTTGTGCACAATAGGAGTCAGAAAACTCTCTTGTCATGTCATGACTCACAAATTTCATGCAGGTATCCATTCCCCGGAATTATCTTTTTTCTGGACACTACTACTGACATATGAAAACGTGCTAAGTCTACCTATTCCCGCAAGGGGAATGCGGTCCGGATTTACCCACTACACCGCAAGATCTTTCTCTTTGACAGGGTGATCAACCTCCTTCTGCTTACTGCTCCACAATTCCCCTCCTCCAAACACCAACCAAAACAGTCCCCAAACACCCCCAAAATCCCCTTTCATCCACCTCTGGTGATCGCCGGAAAACCACCTCCCGTGATACCTTTCCAATCCCCTTATCAGTCTCTCCTTTTCCTGTTTTCCGGCGAACGCCTAAAAACACCTCTGGCCATTTCCACTACCACCGGTTGCTTCACTGGAAACCACCTCCGACCAACTACTCCGGCCACCACCGGCCATCACACCACTACCCCATAACCACCACCTTCCTAAAATTTAGGCCCAATGCTCTCCTAAATTTCCTCCACATCCCCCATTTTCTCAACTCATCTCTTAAACATCTCACGTGGATCCACCTTGTGCTTTCCAAACCCCCACTATTCCAATTCCAACAGTTGTCCAAACCTCCCTACATTCAGCCCTAACCGAGCCCACCTCCCCTTACTTCTCTGGTTTGCCGCTGGAATAGGTCGTGTGAGCAGCAATCAAATTTTGTTACTGGATGTTCAGTCCAGTTGGCCGATTTCCCCATTCATTTGCCCTCCCTTGCTCCCAAACTCTCCCCAGCTGCAGTTTTCCCCTCCATTTCTCTGCCGGCCCCCTCTCGCCATTGTTTGGGGTTCGAGCCAACAACGCCCAAAAAAGGGCGACGACGTCGAGCCGGACGGGAAGAGCTGGCAGCGGAGTCGTAACCCCAGGCCACAGTCGGTGGTGGACAGGTCGCCGGAGCCTTAGAAAGACTCTTGTGGCGATGGCTCTGGCTGGCGAGTGTCGAGAGGGCGGCGTCGAGCGGATTGGGAGAGGATGGGGGCGGAGGCTGGGAGTTACGAAAAGACAGAAATTTTGTCTTTTCGTTTTTCCCCATTGCTGCCTTTGAGGGAAAAGGACATGGTTTTTAAAGAAGGATTTTAGGCTTAATTTTAATTAATGACATTTAATAGGGGGTTCAAATTTCTACAGCCGGTAGGAATGAAAAATTGAAGGGTTTTAACTTTGCAGTAGGAATTCAAGAGGGCGTGGCCCGGTGGCTTTAATAATAAGCTAAAATATGAATATGATAGGGAATTTAATAAATAGGCTTAATGGTGACTCTTTAATTTCCAGGCTAACTCCCAAATGTCCATAATGAATCAATTTGAGATAACCCCCCATATAAAGGAAACTGAAATTATAAGCAATTACAATTATGATAGCTTAATTGTCATGACACCTCACTTGCTTGCCTAAATCAACTCTACTCTTAATTTGACGGACCTCTTTATTTAGGGTCTTATTGGCCGGTCACACCAATAATCCAAAAAGTGCGCGAACGCGTGCGATACAACATAGAAGAAAACTATAATGCGTGAAGACGTGCGCTACATAAATAAAAATATTGCAAAAATAATGATGCAAGCTCGGGTTGCATCACTAGATCACCATTGTGAGCCCACAATTCAGTGCTTACTTCGATTCCATCACCAGGAAAACCCTCCAAGCGCTCTTACTACCTAGTTGTGTAAGTTTTCAAGTTGGTTGTCATTTATTTTGTGTTGATTGATGTGTTCATTTCCTACTTGAGTTAATCTTTGTTGTCAAGTTTTATTGAAAGCATTGTACTACCATCTCTTTGTTCCTAAACTGTAACTACCATGATTATCTTATATTTTATTAATAAAGGGGCAGCCCGGTGCACAAAGCATCCACGCGCAGCGAGGGTCCATGGAAGTGTCCCACCACAAGGGTGAAATGTAGGCAAACCTTACCCCAGATTTATTTATAAAACAATATTATTAGTGCAAGTTTTAAAGTCGTTGGATTCATGTATGGTTGCATGTAGGAGTTTACCCTTTATTTCTTTGTCATATAAGACCGTCCTGCATCACTGGCTTTGATGCAATGGAGAATAAGAGGAGAAAACTTCTAACCTTCTTATAAGGTTAGGTTCATTTTTTATGTTCATAACAAGGCTAACAAGAGTCAGTACAAATAAAATAATACAAAAAAATATTATTCTAACAATCTTCAACATACAATAATTTGATTTGATAGAAATTTACCCATTATAGACAATTTCTACTGCTTATAACATTGTACTTATATATGGAACTGAGGTTGGCAGGTAACATCTTTGCATGCTTATCTTAGTTTTGCGTCATGTAGAACAAATTTTGTTTTCTTTTATAGTCTTTTTTGTTTTTTGGCCAATTGTAGTATACCAGTATATGACCCATGTTAGCCCGCATCACAGGTTCTTGCTATCATTCTTGTTTATTCTCAGAACCTTCAAATCCAGAGCCTAATACTTTTCTTATGACTTATTTCAGAAAAGTCTGTATAATGCATGGATACAAATCTCAAAAGCGCTAGACTTGGTTGCTATTCAAAAAATCAAGCTACACTTCTTGATGCAGCACCAAAAACTAACTACCATTCTTAAGGGTCAGGTAAATTGTTTTGTTGTGATGTGCATCACTATTTATCTAATGGAACTATGGAAGCCCGTTTGATCTTATATATATCTTGAAATTTTCTCTTGCGATGTCACTCATCGATTATGGTCATTAGTTCCACTGGTGATTTTTAGATTATATCTAGGGAATGCAAATGCAGTTAACTGTCTGGTATTTTTGAGACTGAGTATTAAAACTAATTGGTTAGGGAAGGTGTGCCCCTGATTTGAGTTTCAGTATCATTGATACTTTTAAGAAGATGGTCCTTGCCTTCTAGTTTAATGATTTAATATCTCGTGAACATCATACCCCTCCAAGTTCATCTATAATTAAAGTTGATCAAATTTGGACTTGTGTGTGTGTGTGTGGGGGGGGGGGGGGGGGTGGATTGATTAGGCATGAGGTTTCTTGAGTAGGTAGGGGTATATATAATAGCTAAAACAAACCAAATGCCAACCCACTATTATAAGATCCCAGGGTAACAAAGATGGCATTGAAGACAAAAAACTAGCGCAAGAGCTCAAGGTGCGTCATCTCCTCATTAAATTTGATCTTAGGTGTCCTAGTACATATGAAAATCTTATTGTAATCGTCAGATTATTTCCCACTTACTATCACCACATCCTTTCATTTTGTGTTCATACAAATTGTACCAGTATCATATCTAAATGCTTATTTATTGAATAAATTATCATTTCCCCTAAACAAAGTCAAAGATCCTGGTTTGAATACCTAATTTATCTAACCTTGCTCTTCTTTTTGTAAGGTTGAGGTTCGTTTGCTTGACTCTTCATCAATGACAAATCTTGGCCCTTAGGGTTGTTGTAACCCATCGACCGCTCCATTAATGGGTACCCTAAACGCCCTAAAACTTTACCACTCCATTCACTAATCCCGTTATCAATTACAACATCATCTTCGACTTATCTCTTGATGACTGCACTTTTGTTGCTACTGAAAATAACTCATACATCCTCATCGTGCTCATCTCTGGTTCTAATTCTAGCTTTGGTGTAATGACCCAACCCACAATATCTGATGTATGACACTTTGGTTCAACCCATCTCATACTATGTTGAAATGCATAATTTTATCCTTTTTCACAAGCGCGTACAAGTATTTTTTAGGAGGTTAACCATCTCATAAGTTATCTCACCATTGAACGCTTAACTTTGGAGTTTCTAACATAACATAATTTGTTCTGAAAAGACGTCTTAGATATTTGGGGGTCCAAATTATGTTTTAAGCTCAATAACATTTTCTCGAGATTTAGTTTATTTTTGCACCTTAAACTCTATCATCCTAGAAGCCTGTCAGAACATGCCAATTTTTGAGCTTCCTTACTCCAAACGCACTCCTTAACCTTATCGAATTTAGGATGTTACAGGTCCACCATCTTACACTTGGTTCGTCTCTGTACTGCACATCGTACTACATGTTGTCCAATTCTAATACCCTTATAACGACAACCATAATATTGTCTGATTTGGTTCATCCCATCTCATACCAAACTGATTGTACGATTTTATTCTTTTTCACAGGTTGTATATAATTTCCTAAGAGGTTAACCATCCCATAATTACTCTCACCAGAGTATGCTTAACTATGGAATTCCTAATACAACTCCACTATTTGTTTTTAAAAGACATCTATGATATTTGGTGTCCAAAATTATCACTTATGCCCAATAACTTTTTCTCAAGTCCGATGTGAGATTCACTTCATTTATGCACCTCCTTTCACCTAGAAGTCTATCATCCTATAAACCTATTAGGAGCTGCCTTTCTCTGAGCTTCTGACACAAGGTAGGATTTGTAAGTGGACTCTAAACAATGCAATCCCTAGGAGGGTGTCAGGAGACTGTTTTAGAGGGCGGCTGATGTAGGGCACGAGGAAAGCAATATACAAATCTAAGGAGTTGACACCTTAGGGCTTCATGGAGTCGACATCATGAGAATCGTTAGATTTCGAGGAAGAATGTCTCCAAAATTTGCAATGAAAATGAAACCTACCCCCCATTCCCTCTTATTTATACTAAACCTATTTAGGGTACCCATGGGATTGATTGTAAATGATAAGTGTCTGATCTCTCTAAATATTACATCAAAAAATAAAGAAAATATATAGTAATGTCCAAACGGCGCTACGAACGCAATTGTGTACTCGAATCGTTCAGATGTTGATCCAGTCAATACCTCTTGTGAGAAGACACATGTGGGACCCATTGAGCGATAACCTGCACTCGAAGTGTGATCCTCATTAGCTTCTGATGCATCCTTCGTCGCATCCTAAATTACATGTTTTATTTCTTAGCACTTATTTATGAGCATGTATTTCTTTTGCGCATTTTCTTCTGTAGTTGGTTGGCTTAGCGGGTTGACCGTCCGATGAGACCTTGAATAAAAAGGTCCGGTAACTTAGCCACTTAGGATAGCTATGACGGGAAAGACAAGCTTACAATTATTTTAATTGACACATAGAGGAAAAAATAAAGTGATATATTGGGAAGAAGATATTATTTAGGGTACCCATGGGATTGATTGTACATGATAAGTGTCTGATGTCCCTAAATATTACATCAAAAAATAAAGAAAAATATATAGTAATGTCCAAACGGCGCTAGGAACGCAATTGTGTACTCGAATCGTTCAGATGCTGATCCAGTCAATACCTCTTGTGAGAAGACACATGTGGGACCCATTGGGCGATAACCTGCACTCGAAGTGTGATCCTCATTAGCTTCTGATGCATCCTTCGTCGCATCCTAAATTACATGTTTTATTTCTTAGCACTTATTTATGAGCATGTATTTCTTTTGCGCATTTTCTTTTGTAGTTGGTTGGCTTAGCGGGTTGAGGGACCTTGAATAAAAAGGTCCGGTAACTTAGGATAGCTATGACGGGAAGGGCAAGCTTACAATTATTTTAATTGACGCACAGAGGAAAAAAATAAAGTGATATATTGGGAAGAAAATATTATTTATGACGACCAATTAAAGTTTCAAAATAAAGTAATATATTGGGAAGGAAATATTCTAGCAACAATTAATATTTGTGATTGTAATGAACGAAATAAAGAATATGGTAATTGATTTGATTTTGGAAAGGACCACCGTGAGAAAATTTTGGAAAAAAGAAAATTAAGCAGGCCTCTACTAAAACCGTCGGCCAGGAATAAGAAGGGAGACCCGGAAGAATCCAGAGAACGACTCGTTTCATTCCTTGTGTTGCCGGTCGTCCACCCCTTGCCATCCCCGTCGCTCTGTTTGCCAACGCCGACTACAGAGCGCAACTCTTCGGCCAGCTTCACCGTCGACGCCGTTGTTTGGCACCAACTCCGCCAGGATCTATTCGCCGCCGCTGCCCCGATCTAGCACCACTGAGGGCTTCCGACGTCCGTTCTCCTCGCTAGGTTGTCGTCGACCGTTTTGTTGACTCCTACAACCTTCCCTGACTGACGTCGACATCGGCTCAAACTTTCTGTCAGTCGGCTTTGGCGAACTCCCGATTGACGTCGACCGCTCCACAACCCCTCCGTCAATCACTTGTTGGTTTCCTTCGTGCCGACGAGACTTGAATCGGGTTCATCCTCCCTGGGTAATCTCACCGCCTCTTGCTAATCATGTTGGGTTAATTTTATGTGTCCTAACTAATTAATATAAGCTTGCCTTTGAACGTTCAATCTATTTTAATTGCCGCTATTTCATAAATTATTACTTGTATTTTTGCTTGTGGAAATTACAAATCTCGCGACGGTTCCGATCATTAAACATCAAGAGGACTTTCAAATAACGGTTAACAGATCTGTAAGAGTTTATCGTTGAGAGTGATTTTGCGCGCGACAAGTCGATCTTGGCCGCTCGGCCCCTCGTTTAAAAATCAATTTATGTTCAAAACTCTACTTTTATTTTACTACAAAATAAATTATTTTGCTAAACTAATTATTTAAATTTGAAACCCTAATCCGGTTTACATTAGTTTGGTATCAGAGGGGGTATTAAAAATCAACGATCCGTGTTTTTTTTCAATATACATATAAAAAATCTATATTTAAATTAATTAAATCAGTTTTCAAAAAAAAAATAATGTTCTTTAATTTAAGATTTTATTAAATCTTTGATCTATTTTTTTTAAATCTCAAATTTTTTTAAAAAAAGCAACAAAAATGTTTATTAACTGTCTGTTAACTTTAAATCGTTATTCTATTTTAAAAAAAATTAAAAAAATGGAGAGTCTCGAAAAGAGAATGAACTTTAATGAAGAACGTTGAGTTCATCACTGCAGAACTCACGCAAAATCTGGCTGGGTTGTGCACCGATGTACACAGTCTTACAATGACAATGCACAAACAAAATAATTTTCCTGACTACGTCCCAACTACGTATCAACTAGTGGAACCCGAACTTCGAATTATTAATAGTCCTCTTTCTAGACTCGACATTACCCCCACGAGCACCTTGGCCCCACTTGTCTCCACCGAAGCACTCACTTTAGTCGAGGAGGTTCCTCCTGAGCCCCAACTCCAGGAAGAAGAGCTTCTTCCTCCTCATCCCCTTATTCCGACTGGAATGGTTGATGCAACCCGCGTCGTCTCGTTTTTATTTTTTTTATCGCACATGTCTTTTATTATTGTATCGCATGTTTTCGCGCAATTTTTTGTTGGCTCGTTGGTGTGACCGGCCAACGAGACCCTAAATATATAGGTCCGATAATTAGGAGAAGGATTAGTTTAGGGCAAGCTTAGGTATTTAACAATTTTTATTTAATATTTCAGTTACAAAATCTGCCACCCTTGAGTGGCCCATTTAATTAACCTTACTTTTACCCTTTTGAATGAGCCCAACCAGCCCACTCCCAAAAGTCTGCCAATAGCACGTGTTAACCCTAAATTTTGGCTATAAAAGAAAACCCTCCTCCTTGTTATGACGGGGCTCGAAAATGAATTGACTGAATCATTCTTTGATTTTAGTTAGTTTCTCCCCGCACCGGCCCTAATCCCGCATGTTCTCTCTCACTGTTCGACAGAGGCTCCCGATCGGTGTCGACGAGCTCTTCTCGTTTGAAGCCGGTCCCTCCCGTGAACTCCCTCCTCGGCGACAAGCTCTCTGAGCCACTGCACCTCTCCTCCAGCCACCGATCTTCCCCCCGACGACATCGCCTTCAGCGGCTCCATTCAGCGATGTCCCTGAAGCCACCGCCGCTGTCCCCGGAATCCCCTCCTACCGCCGTCGAGCACGCCTGAACCTTTCCTGGGCTCCGGCGACCACTTCTGCACCGGCCTCCAGCGGTTCCAGTCGCTCTTCAGTGTTTTCCCCTTCCCGTCGGCCTCTCCCTTTGCTACAACACCCCCCGACGACCATCCAGAGCCCCACACCGAGCTAGTCTACCTCCCTCCAGCAGACCTGACTGTGCCAAGCTCCGTTCCTTCCGAGCAGCAAGCTTCTTTCTTGGGGATTTCGTACTCAGCTGTTACACTTCCTCTTGGGTATACCACTCCATCTTCGCTCTCGTACATTAGTTAATTTTATGCTTAAGTTAAAATTGAATAGTTAATTACTAGAGCTTGCCCTAGTTAATTTCATCTCCTGCATTATCGTATTTTCTTACGTGCAAATGTCCGCCACCGTATTTCTGTGCCAGTGGAATTAAGTCTCATGACGTTGCTACAATCGTGAGGTAGTTTTGCGAGTGTTTGCCACGCTTAGGGCCGATTAATTTTAAAAGATCGCATTTTTACTATTTCTAAACTACACCCCCACTTTAAATCACATCAGTTTGGTGTGCCTGCTGGGATATCTCACTCCTATCGTGGGATAGCTAAGCGCCAGTCGTTTTTCAATTCTAGGTTTAGAATTTCTTTTTGTTGTTTTGTTTTCGTTAAAAAAAAGAGAATGATGAGTGATTTAGACGCACGCATTAGAGCTTTGGTGAAAGATGTTGAGTGCGTCACTGCTGACGTCCGACATAATTTGCGTGAGTTGTGCGCCTCTATTCATAACCTCGAGGTGACAACGCGCACGTATTATGCTGCTCCTGCATACCCTCCCACTTCATGTTACATAGTGGAACCCGAGGTTAGGTGTTTCGTTAGTCCTTCACATCTCCTCAGTTTCACGACGAGCACTTCAGCCCCACCCACCTTCACTACAGCACTCCCTGCAGTCGAGGAGGTTCTTCCTGAGCCCCTGCTCCAGGAAGAAGAGCTTCTTACTATTCTTACCATCTTGACTGAAGTCGTGTCTCCACCTGTCTCCGCTTTAGCATCCCCTTCGATCGAGGAGGTTCTTCCCGAGCCCCTGCTCCAGGAAGATGAGTTCTTTCCTCCTCATTCCTTCATCCCGGGTGACATGGTGTGTCCACTTTTCCCCACTGACTCCCACCTTGCAGTAGTTGAGTTGTTTCCTGAGGCCCCATTCCAGGAAGGACTTACTAGTGCTGCGCCACTAGCCTCAGATGACACATCATCGCTTTCTCTTCTCCCAGAGGAGTTGGTTAGTGTTGAGGCCCTCATCTTGGGTGACATGGACTCGTGCGTCTTGCGTCCTGACGTTGTTAGCCCACTACCGCCACAAACCCTTGAGTCCACAAACATTGTGTTTTGGCGGTCCCTCACCTGGGGCCCCCGAGGCACCACCTTTCATCGACTTCGTATTTGGCGAGCACACCTTTAGTCCACATCACTTCTTTTTAGTTGTAGACGAGCATGTTATACCACCACCTCACTATCGATTGAGGTCTGAAACTTCTAGGTCTACTCGTATTGAAGGAGTCGAGACCATACTTAGGTTTTTTACTCCACATCGGGACACCCGTTTCAAAGGGTTTTTATGGAAAATTTTACACGGTATAATTGGGATCTTCTTAAAATTTTGTGACTCGAGTGAGACATTGACGGGCAAAATCAGGACGATATTTGATCCGAGCCTAGCAGACGTTCGTAGGTGTCTATCGGACGAGAGTATGCTGCGTTTTGAGTTACTGATTCCACGGGCTGATTCCACTTGCTTCATGTTTCCCCTACTGCCACATGTTTTCCCCACGCACCTCCCCTGTCATCCTCTGAAAGCTCTAATAATTACTGTTTATTTAAATATTGGGCATGAAATTTTGACTAATGGATTGCGAGATTTTGGGATGAGAGGTTGCTTGCAGGTTTTGGGTCGCAGCCAGGGCATCAGCAAGATATTATGCAGCATCTCTTCGATCGACACTTGGACTTTCTACTTGCAGGTTATATCGAGTCTCGTCGGGGTCGAGCTCTTTCAACCCCGGGAGAATTGATGCAACCCGCGTTGCCTCGTTTTTATTTTTTTTATCGCACATGTCTTTTATTATTGTATCGCATGTTTTCGAGCAATTTTTTGTTGGCTCGTTGGTGTGACCGGCCAACGAGACCCTAAATATATAGGTCCGGTAATTAGGAGAAGAATTAGTTTAGGGCAAGCTTAGGTATTTAACAATTTTTATTTGATATTTCAGTTACAAAATCAACCACCCTTGAGTGGCCCATTTAATTAACCTTACTTTTACCCTTTTGAGTGAGCCCAACCAGCCCACTCCCAAAAGTCTGCCAATAGCACGTGTTAACCCTAAATTTTGGCTATAAAAGAAAACCCTCCTCCTTGTTATGACGGGGCTGGGAAATGAATTGACTGAATCATTCTTTGATTTCAGTTAGTTTCTCCCCGCACCGGCCCTAATCCCGCATGTTCTCTCTCACTGTTCGACAGAGGCTCCCGATCGGTGTCGGCGAGCTCTTCTCGTTTGAAGCCGCTCCCTCGCGTGAACTCCCTCCCCGGCGACAAGCTCTCTGAGCCATTGCACCTCTCCTGCAGCCGTCGATCTTCCCCCCGACGACATCGTCTTCAACGGCTCCATTCAGCGATGTCCCTGAAGCCACCGCCGCTGTCCCCGGAATCCCCTCCTACTGCCGTCGAGCACGCCTGAACCTTTCCTGGGCTCCGACGACCACTTCTGCACCGGCCTCCAGCGGTTCCAGTCGGTCTCCAGTGTTTTCCCCTTCCCGTCGGCCTCTCCCTTTGCTACAACACCCCCTGGCGACCATCCAGAGCCCCACACCGAGCTAGTCCACCTCCTTCCAGCAGACCTGACTGTGCCAAGCTCCGTTCCTTCCGAGCAGCAAGCTTCTTCCTTGGGGATTTCGTACTCAGCTGTTACACTTCCTCTTGGGTATACCACTCCATCTTCGCTCTCGTACATTAGTTAATTTTATGCTCAAGTTAAAATTGAATAGTTAATTACTAGAGCTTGCCCTAGTTAATTTCATCTCCTGCATTATCGTATTTTCTTACGTGCAAATGTCTGCCACCGTATTTCTGTGCCCGTGGAATTACGTCTCATGACGTTGCTACAATCGTGAGGTAGCTTTGCGAGTGTTTGCCACGCTTAGGCCCGATTTATTCGTTAGAAATATCCCGCGAAATCCTTCGCGCCGCATTAATTTTAAAAGATTGCATTTTTACTATTTCTAAACTACACCCCCACTTTAAATCACATCAATGATGCTCCCACTTGCTCACACTAAAACACCACCTCTAGTCGCTGAGATTATTTCTGAGTCCCTGCTCCAAAAAGAATTTACTAGTTGTGTGTCACTCACCCCGGATGGCACAACTGCAATCTCATTTCTCCCGGAGAAAAAGTTGACTAGTAAAGAGACCCTAACCTTAGGTGACATAGATTCAAGCTACATATGCCCTGATTCTCCTAGTCCACTGCAATCACAAACAATGGAGGACGCAAACACTATGTCTAATGATTACCTGGGCTTAAAATTAGAATCATCGCCATATATTGATTTTGTATTTGGAGAACATCATTTCATAATATCGCATAATCCAATAAATGAGTCTGAGAAAAATTATTTTCAAATTATAAATATATTTAAGAAAACTCGTGTTATAAGGATAGTGAGAAATAAAAAAAAATTCACTCCTAATAAGGATACACGTTTTAAATGATTTCTTTGGAAAATTTTAAAAGATAAAATTGGAATCAACTTTAAAATTTGTAATAGTAAGTTACACGTGAGCGGATTTGTGGAATTGCCGCGATGTATTAAACATTTTATAATAAATTTTTTGAATATATTATGAATTCGAGAGGACACTACATTCGAGTTTAGTAGCACTTATCACTCTCTAATCGATGAACTGACTGAAATCGTTAATAAGAGTTTGGAGAATTTTCTTAAGCGTTTAATCAAAGCGAATTTAAAGCAATGAGATTTTGTACCGCCACAATCTAAATTTACATGTAATAATTCTAAACGTCGCTCTTTTACTATATCTCCTTTCGAGATATTTCATGCGTTGCCCCGCTCACCCGACCGCCATCATCTCTCGTTTTATGAACGTATCTCATTCGATGCACAAGCTCATATTAATTATTTAAAAGAACTGCATAAAATTACTGCTAATATTTTGCGAGCAACCTTTGAACATTACAAATTCACGGTCAGTCATTATCGCCATGAGTTCTTCTTTTCAAAGGGAGGTCATGTGATTGCTTGCTGCAAGAGATTTGGTCTAGTTCATGTTCAGCAGCGCATTGAGCCACCTGTTGAGCCACCCGTTGAGGCCCCGTATATACCACCAGAACTGGCACCATCGACGATGTCTGATATCTCCATTGCCAGCTTTTGCGAAGTCTCGTTTGAGTTGAGCTCTTTCAACTTCGGGAGAATTGATGCATCCTTCGTCGCATCCTAAATTACATGTTTTATTTCTTAGCACTTATTTATGAGCTTGTATTTTTTTGCGCATTTTCTTTTGTAGTTGGTTGGCTCAGCGGGTTGACCGTCCGATGAGATCTTGAATAAAAATGTCCGTTAACTTAGGACAGCTATGACGGGAAAGGCAAGCTTACAATTATTTTAATTGACGCATAAAATTAATAGAGGAAAAAAATAAAGTGATATATTGGTAAGGAGATATTATTTATGACAACCAATTAATGTTTCAAAATAAAGTAATATATTGGGAAGGAAATATTCTAGCAACAATTAATATTTGTGATTGGAATGAAAGAAATAAAGAATATGGTAATTGGTTTGATTTTGGAAAGGACCACCGTTATTTTGAAAAAAAATTAAGCACGCCTCTACTAAAACCGTCGGCCAGGAAGAAGAAGGGAGACCCGGAAGAATCCAGAGAACGACTCGTTTCGTTCCTTGGGTTGCTGGTCGTCCACCCTCTGCCATCCCCGTCGCTCTGTTTGCCAACGCCGACTACAAAGTGCAACTCTTCGGCCAGCTTCACCGTCGACGCCGTTGTTTGCGCCAACTCCGCCAGGATCTAGTCGCCGCCGCTGCCCCGATCTAGCACCACTGAGGGCTTCTGACGCCCGTTCTCCTCGCTAGGTTGTCGTTGATCGTTTTGTTGACTCCAACAACCTTCCCTGACTGACGTTGACATCGGCTCAAACCTTCCGTCAGTCGGATTTGGCGAACTCCCGATTGACGTCGACCGCGCCACAACCCCTCCGTCAATCACTTGTTGGTTCCCTTCGTGCCGACGAGACTTGAACCGGGTTCATCCTCCTTGGGTAATCTCACCGCCTCTTGCTAATCATGTTGGGTTAATTTTATGTCCTATTTATTTTAATTGCCGCTATTTCATAAATTATTAGTTGTATTTTTGCTTGTGAAAATTACAAATCTCGCGACGGTTCCGATCATTAAACGCTCAAGGGGACTTCTTTCAAATAACGGTTAACGGATCTGTGAGAGTTTATCGTTGAGAGTGATTTTGCGCGCGACAAGTCGATCTTGGCCGCTCGGCCCCTCGTTTAAAAATTAATTTATATTGAAATCTCTACTTTTATTTTACTACAAAATAAATTATTTTGCTAAAATAATTATTTAAATTTGAAACCATAATCCGGTTTACATCAGCTTCTCTTCCCTAAAGATACACCCCACTCTCATCAAATTCAAGATGTTATATTTGGTTACCTCAGATCCTTCTTTTATATTGATTAGTAAAGAATCCGTCACATCTACCTTACCAGTGGTAAGTATTAAAAGTAATATGGTTCAAGTTAAGTGAGACCAAATTTCATACGATCCTCATTATTTTTGGCTTTAGTATTACTTTTATTTTATATTTGTATTTTTCACCTCCTATATATGATGGAGGGGCTTCTTTTCCGATAAATGATTTTCATTTTCACCGTTCAAGATGGTATCAGAGCGTGCAATGCCCTAATTTCTTTCGTCTCTTGATCCCCCGCCGCTCCCGCTCGTTCCGCTCCGCCAACACCTCCGTGACCCAGCCTACGCCTCCGCAACCTAATCCGCTTCCGCAACCAGGTATCCGCTTCCGCTTTCGCAACCCCGCTCCGCCAGTATCTACGTGTTCCGCGCCCCACGTCGACCGATCTGCATAGTCCTCCAGTGCGCCGTTCCGCCTCCAGCTTTAGCGCCTCTTCCGCACAGAGTTTCGTTCAACCTCCAATCTCAGCGCACAACGCTCCTCCGCACAGCTCTCCGCTCCGCCTTCAGCATCTCCGCACCATCCCAGATTTCGTTTCTAGGCGCCAGATCCCGTTGGTGATGTCCGTGTGAGGCGATTTCCTGGATTTCTAGCGTCCATTTTTTCTGCGTGAGAGATGTCTGTCACTGTTCCATTCTCTCACTTCCTCGGCTACCTCGCCTGGTTTAACTAATCTCTTCTCTTTTTATGAGAAGTTTTGTGGGTTTTGCCTCTTGATTTTCACTTGGTCTCCTTCTCAAGGTTTCTATCCTCAGGTGACTATGGACGGGAGCGTTGAGTCTCTGACTTTGTTCTCCGGTGTGCGTATTGAATCCTCACCGATGTCGGCATTGGGTGTCAACCGTGCCCTCCATGACCACGAGAGCCCTCAAATTACCACTATTAGGCTTGATGACACAAATTACCTCCCGTGGGCTTGGTCTATCACTCTTGCTCTAAAGAGCAACCGTATTTTTGGCTATGTTTCCGGCACTACCGTGACTCCCCATCCTACCTCTACCAAATGGTCGCAATGGGATTCCGAAAATTCCTTGATCATATCGCGACTTCTCAACTCTATGCAAGAGTGCATTGCGTGGCATTACCTATTCCTTGATATTGCGACTGATATTTGGAAAAGAGTTGAGGTTACGTATTCTTGTCGGAGAAATGCCGCTCAGATATTTCAACTTCGCCGGCGGATTTTCCTCTTGCGACAAGACGATTGGTCTCCTTTTTCCTATTTTCTGGAATTTACTCAGCTCTACCAAGAGTATGACCACTTTGATGCTCTCAACTCTGTCTGTTCTGAAGATGCATTTCTTGTTTGGGCTCGCGAAGAACGCAATCAGATATTTGAATTTTTACATGGCTTGCATCGGGACTTTGACCAAATTTGTGTTCAAATCCTTGGCCATGCTTCTCTTCCCTCCTTGACAGAGATTTTCATTCTTGTTCAGCAAGAGTTTGATCGGTGCCAGACTTTACATACCGACACTACTCCTGACAGCTCTGCTCTTGCTGCCCATGCTCGTCCAAGTGGGCGTCCTCCGCGTGATTTGCTACCGAAGTTTAGGGAGAAGGATCATCTTATTTGTGATTATTGCGGGGAGGCTCGTCACACACGAGACACTTGTTTCAAGCTCCACGGTTTTCCTCCGCCAAAAGGGGTTTCTGCTACTCGTGGTGGTCGTGGTTGTGGTCGCTCTCCGGGTCGTCATTCCCTGTCCCGCTCTGCTCATCTCTCTGATGCTTCTGCTGATGTGTCTATCCAGCTGCTCCTCTCGCTCTCTCCTCCGATGAGATTCTTGCCTTTCGCCATCTGATGCACGACCATCTCCCGAGGCTTCTGCTTCCTCTTCCTCCTATGCCCACCAGTGGCCCCCGGGTGCTCATTCGGCTACAAGTTGCACCCCCACTCAGTGGATCATTGACAGTGGGGCGATCAATCGTATGATGGGCACTGCTTGCTTCAGGTTTTGTATCATACTCTTCCCTATCAGGTCGTGACAAAGTGAGTGTTGCTGATGGTTCTTTTTCCTCTATTGCTGGAAAAGGAACCATTCCCTTTTCTTCCCTCAATCTCTCGTCTGTGCTTCACGTCCCTAAATTTACTCGAAATTTTCTTTCTATTAGTCAATTAACAAACTCTATGCATTGTTCAGTAACTTTCTTCCCTTCTTCTTATGTCTTTCAGAACCTGACGACGGTGAAGGTGATTGGCTCTGGTAAACTGTACGAAGGATTGTATCTCTGACCCCTCCAGCTCGGCTCCTGTTCCTTCTTCGCAGGCTCTTCATGTGGCTTCCTCTACAACTTTGGAGTCCTAGCACTGTTGCCTTGGACATCCTTCTGTCTTCGTTATGAAGTTTTTGTTTTCGGCTATGCCGTCTTCTGTTTTTGATGCTTTTCGTTGTACTGTCTGTGAATTGGGTAAGCACAAGCGTGTCTCCCTTCCTCGGATGTCCCCTGCTTGTGCTATTTCTTTTGAAGTTATCCATTTTGATGTTTGGGGCCCTAGCCCGGTTGCTTCTATTTCTGAGTATAAATGGTTTGTCACGTTTATTGACTGTTTTCTTGGTGTACATGACTTTATCTCATGAAAAATAAATCTGATGTGTTTCCGTTATTTCAATGATTCCATACGATGGTGGCCACCCAATTCAATGCCACTGTGAAAATTTTGCGAAGTGATAATGGTCGTGAATACACTGACTCTCATTTTGAACGCTACCTATGTGACTTGGGAATGTTGGGTACATTGGAAATAATGTACTTGATTTCAACTCAATGATATATACACAAGTATGTATTTGATATATGTTTCAGTTCATGCATGCAAGTTAGTCTATGTCATATTGATTGGACATGTGGTTCAAATAACATTGACAGGTGGACTCAAAGAAGCCAAATATCATGACAGTGACAGTAAAAAAAATTGACTAAGTCTACATGCGTTGAGTGAAGCCAGTTCACTCAACGCCATACTGCTAATAGTGCTGAGTGAAGCCAGGACAGTCAAAGCGCAACAAGTTGCAGCGCAGAAAAAATGACTGAGTACAAAAGTGTCAACACACTTCACAACTATGTTGACACCTTTGTGGGAGAAGTGTCGAGATTAGAAGGATACAAAACAACAATGTCAAGACAAGTCAGATATTTCGACACCTTAAAGTTCAGGACTGTAGTGTCGAGACAATTCAACTATCTCGACACAGTGAAGATTTAAAGCAGATGTTGACACCCAATAGACAGTTGTGTTGAGACTGCTAAGATGTCTCGACACCTTGCAGTTTACAGTTTAAGAATACTAAGTATTATTGTGTCGAGACACTTGAGACTTCTCGACACTTATGATTCTAAAGTTGTACAGAGTCAACACAGCTGAGTGACAAGTGAAGTCAAAAGTGTCATGTCAGCTACAGTGACTTGACATCTCATCAGAATCTGTTCGAAGGAAAACTTGAAGTATGATGGCATAATGATGATGTCATCAATCAGACGTCAGCGGCTACATGACCAGTGCAGGCTATAAATAGAGGGGTCATCTACAAAATAAAAAAAGGATGAAATAGTTCAATCTTTCTGATTTCTCACAAATCAGAGGTGGGCGACAAACACAAAGAAGAAGGAAGACTCAAATCTTCAAGAAAGTCTTCTGATCCTTTCAACAAGTTGATCAGAGGATTAATGTGGATCTGTTCTACAAGTTCTTCGAGGAAATCAAGTCGATCATCATCAAGAACATTGCAGATCCAGTGAAGAATCATTTTAGCCAGTCTGCTCATCAAGAACCAATCATGTGCTGCTGAATTGAAGAATCTGAATTCTCAGATAAGTCAGATCTCAGAGTTGCTGTTTTTTGAGATTACTTTCTTTCTCATTTTCCCCATTAAACCTGTAAGATCTCTTTGAGATCTGAGTGTGTAGGAGATTTATTCTCTGAGTTGTAAGTCCGTGTTATAAATACTGAGGTAGGGTTCTTGAGGGACCTGAGGTAGGTGATTTGTGTGGGATCACTGAGGTATAAGAATTGTATAGTCTGTGGTAGGGTTTTTGAGGGACATGAGGTAGGAGATTGGGTGGATCTCTGAGGTAGGACCTGTTGGTCTGAGGTGTAGGTTTCTGGAAAGAAACTGAGTTTGTAAGATTTGTTGATCTGAGTTGAAGAGGAGGAGATATAACCTTATCTAGCACATTGCTAGTGAGGAAAAAAGGATAAAATTGATGTACCATAGATAGGGGAATTACTATAAAGCTTATGTGTACTCTGTGATTGTGTGGGCTGTGATCTGTGATTGTTTATTTTCAAGTATCTGCTGAACCTTTAGTATAAGTGAAAGAAATTTAAAAGACACCTATTCAGCCCCCTCTAAGTGATTAACTACCCATAGATTTATCTTTCAGGGAATCATCCACCAAATTTCGTGTGCATACACTCCTGCCCAGAATGGGGTTGCCGAGCGTAAGAATCGGCACCTCCTAGAGGTGGCTCACTGTTTATTACTTCAGACGCACATACCCAAATACTACTGGGGTGATGCGGTCCTCACAGCTACGCTTCTTATTAATCGATTGCCTACTCGACTCCTGAACCACAAAACTCCGTTAGAAACCCTCAATATCCCTCCTAGTGATCTCATCCCTCGTATCTTTGGGTGTGTGTATTTTGTCCATGTGCGCCATACTTCCAAGCTTGATCCCCGGGCGCTTCAGTGCGTTTTCATTGGATACTCAAGCACTCAAAAAGGGTATAAGTATTTTCATCCTGGGACCCGAAAGATCTTTGTCACTATGGATGTCACTTTCCATGAATTCGAACACTATTATGCGAGCTCCCTTCAAGGGGAGATATGTATCATGGAAGTGAGCTCCCCCACTATCCCTCTTCTTATATTTCCTCCATATTAACCACCTATCTCTGCTCCTACTATCAGCCCTGTTGATCCGCAACCACCTATAGATCCGCCGCCTCCTTTTCCTCCTCTCCTACTCCTCCTTTGCAGGTTTTTACTCGTCGGCGCAGGGGCACAATCGGTCAGCTCCTGCACACTATACTTGAAGCCACATCTGATCCGTCTACAGGTCCTCAAGGTAACCATGCTTCCACCCTACATCCCTTATCTGATTATATGTCTTATGAGTTATGACTCACTGTCCTCCTGACATAGAGCCTTTGTCACTTCTTTGTCCTCCGTTTCTATTTCCTCCTCGTGGCAGGAAGCTCTGGGAAATCAAAAATGGAAGGCTGCTATGCAGGAAGAGATGATTGCCCTTGAAAACAACTACACATGGGACCTTGTTGATCTCCCTCAAGGCAAGATGGTTGTGGGATGCAAATGGATTTTTTCGGTGAAACAAAACCCTCAAGGCCTTGTGGACCGGTACAAGGCTAGGTTGGTGGCTAGAAGATACACTCAAACGACCGTGATTGATTATCAGGAAACCTTTGCTTCGGTTGCAAAGATGAACTCGATCCGGATCCTTCTCTCGTGTGCTGCTTTCAAAGGGTGGAGTCTTAGCCAGTTAGACGTGAAGAACGCTTTCCTCCATGGAGATTTGATAGAGGAAGTTTATATGGCCCTACCCTCAGGCTTCTCCCCCGAGGGATTTGCAGGAAAGGTATGCAGGTTGAAGAAGGTTTTATATGGCTTAAAACAGTCCCCGAGGGCTTGGTTTGGGAGGTTCCAACAAGCAATGGTGAAGTTTGGGTACACTCAGAGTAATGCGGATCATACTCTATTTGTTAAGCACAGACAAGGAAAATTAACAGTGTTGATAGTCTATGTGGATGACATTGTTATAACTGGGGATGACTTGGAGAAAATCAAACACTTGAAGACAAGACTGACCATTGAATTTGAGGTAAAGGATTCTGGGAACCTCAAGTACTTCCTTGGCATAGAGGTTGCCAGATCCAAGCATGGTATCTTTATCTCCCAGAGGAAATACTTCCTTGATTTGTTGGAGACTACAGGGATGAGTGGGTGCAGACCTGCTGAAACCCCCATTGAAACGAATCACAAATTGGGAAGGGATGATGGAGAACCTGTTACTGACATCAGTAGCTTCCAACGGCTGGTGGGGGGACTCATCTACCTATCACATACTCGTCCGGATATCTCCTATGCTGTTGGAGTTATCAGCCAGTTCATGCATGCTCCCAAGTCACGCCACTTGGATGCTGCTCATCGGATTCTGAGATATCTCAAAACTTCATCAGGACGTGACATTTTGTCTCTCTCCTGCTAAAGAATTATCCATTGAAGTTTTCACAGATGCGGATTGGGCAGGGTCTGTTGATGATCAGAGATCCACGACCGGGTATTGTACCTTAGTGGAGGAAATCTGGTGAGTTGGAAGAACAAAAAACATGTGGTTGCTAGATTCAGCACTGAAGCGAAATTCAAGGCGATGGCCCAGAGAATATGTGAAGGAATGTGGATTCGATCTCTTCTGCTTGAGCTTGAGATTCGAAGCAATGACCCGATACGTTTATACTGTGATAACAAGCCGCTATTAGCATTGCTCACAATCTAGTTCTGCATGACTGCACCAAGCATGTGGAAGTCGATCGTCATTTCATCAAAGAAAACTTTGTGAGGAGAGTTTTTAGCACTCCGTTCGTCCCTTTAAGTCAACAACTGGTTGATATGCTCACAAAAGCCTTATCTCATAAATGTTTTGATAACATTATGTCTAAGTTGGATGTGACAGATATCACAAGCCCAACTTAAGGGGGAGTGTTAGGCTTTAGTATTACTTTTATTTTATATTTGTATTTTGCACCTCCTATATATGATGGAGGGGCTTCTTTTCCGATTAATGATTTTTATTTTTATCGTTCAACAATGATTATATCATTTTGTGGTTGATTTCTATTATTTGGTGCAGTGATAAGCCCTATGTTAGTATTCACAGGAAAGGAACGAGAAGTCCTATGCTAGAAGAAGCAGTCTCAATGTCTTCACCATATCTAATTCTTAGGTATTCATCTTCTACATGGTATTATAGCATATCACAGTGAGCTCTCATGATTCATAGCCACATTGGATATTGTCAAGGGATGGTCGAAATCCTTCAACTATTGTTATTTTGTTCAAGCCTTCTTTTGTTTTAGCATCTTCCTTTTGCTATGTCAACATGACCATTTGGCTTCACCGAGTCTGATCTCATTAGTTCTTCTAAGTCTGTTACTTTCGTTAGTGTTGACAAGGTCTGTGCGCTTCTCTAAGGCCGGTCTCACTATTTCCTCTACAACACAACAACACTCAAGCCTTTATTCCACTATAGTGGGGTCAGATATATGGGTCTTGTGTCGCCATTGTACCCTATCTTGTGTCATAATCTCACTAATGCCTAAGTACATGTCTTTCTTTATAGTTTCATTCCAAGTCTTTATTTGTCTACCCCTCCCTCGTTTAACATGCCTAGTGACTAAGACTCTCACAACGCCTAACAAGTGCCTCTAATGGTCTCTTTTTCACGTGTCCAAACCATCTTAGTCGAGCTTCTCACATATTCTCTGCAATTGGTGCTATTCCCGTCTTATCCCTGATACATTCATTCCTAATTCTATCCTGTCTCGTGGTCTCACTATTTCATCTATGTTGGTTATTTCCGTTATTGTTGCAGGGTCGACATCTCAGACAGGACCTGAAAACTTCTCTGAGTCTGATTTTACTGTTTCCAATATGTTTGCGACTTTCACATCAACAGGGTTGGCAGGCTTCTTAGCTTCTTAGTTGGTCCTGTATGGTGCATGCATGACGTCTCTTGCTGTGTTTAGGTTCTTGTTTTTGGGAAGTCATTGTTAGGCTCATGTATTACATGCGTCTAACTACCTCCTGTTTATATTTCTCTTAATGCATCAATGAAAAAAAGGCTAACAGACAAAGCAACATGTATGCCACATCTCTCTGCTGACACTGGTGGGATACCATCCAGTTGAAGGGACAATTTTGAGGAAACTGACCACCAACTCTTCCCACATGTACGAACTAGATGCTATATTTGGCCAACAGACAATGCCTCATGGGGAGAGTAACTTCAACAACTTCCCTATAATATGGAAATATTGCCCACATCAGTGGATCATACCGATTTCTGCCTCCAATTCCTGATTTTTTCCCTTGAGAACAAGACATATTTGCAAGAGGTATTGTTATGGAGAAGGCGCCAGTCCCACTAGATGTGCACATATATGACTGGTTTACAGTAGGCAAACAACAGTGGGGAACATGGATTATAAAAGCGACCCCTGCCCATATCTAGTTATCTAATATTATCTTTATTTTTTGCTTTGTCTTTGTTGTAGTATTAACTTAGCTATTAATAAAAAAGGAGGAAAATATTTATATAAAAAAATCTGCCGCACGCGACCCCGCCGTCTCTGTTTGCAGCGACCTCCCAGAGGACAATATCCCTTGTCTCCCTCTCTCGCGACCTTCCAAAGGCGCAAACCCTGTTCGTTTCCAGCGCAACACCCCAACTTCAGCCCCCGCAGTCGCTTCTAGCGACTGCAGCGTCTTTGGCTGCTGCCAGGACGTCCGCAACAGTTTTCCTCGCCGCATGACAAGCCTTTCGTGCCGCAGCGGGACTTCATAGTGTCCAGTTGGAGCAGCCAGTCTCTTCCCCTCCCTCTGCCGCACATTGTACATCCGATCTCCTCCCCTCCCTTTGCCGCACGATGGGCATACCCCGATTTCAGGATGCGATGATTGGATCTAGGGCAGGAGGAGGCATTGCTTGATTCGGTACGTGATGTGGTGATCGGTGAGGAAGTTGATCCGTGGAGTTGTTGGAAGGTACGATGGAGTATGTCTTCAAGATGTTGAGTCCTGATGAGTTGGCCACATTATTGAGGGTGTGGGGTTCATCGCACCGACCGACGAAGCTGGAACTTTCACTGATTGATCTGAAGCTTGATAGACCGACCACCTACCTGAGTTGGTAATGTCGTGTGAAGAATACTGTTATGGGCCTTGAAATGTTGCCAGAGGAGTGGCCGAAGGCGGCGATGATGACAGCGATATAATGTGGTCTTGACCGCGGCTGCCTAAGCGGGGCTTGCTCATTGGAGGAGAGAGCTACCAAGACCTCACACAAAAGAGAATATGAAAACAAATTGATTTCATTCCCCCATAAACAAAACCCCAAGGGCTCCCTTAAATACACATGTAGGGGCATTACTGTAATTTGCCCGACACACTAGTAATAAAGCGAACACCATACAACTTGATAATATAATATAATGATAACGCTGTCATAATAACACAACCATAACATAATGCAACCATAACATAACGCGAGCATAACATCAATCCCGTCGTCCAAAAGAGCTTGACCTCAAGCTCAAGGAAGGTTTTTGGTAGAGATACTTCATCCGATGCATTCGTCGTCGGAGTCCTCGACGTGCTGGTAAAAATGCCGGGAGCATCTGTGACCGCGAGTGAACTGCTCGTCGCAGTTAAAACATAATTCCTGGGCACGTCGTTGCAACATCTCGGCCCAGGATAGTCGGCGGACTGGTGGGGTTAGGGGTCCCTCAATATGGCCTTGTGGAACGATGTTGGTAGTAGGCGGTATGCCGCCTGAGCTAGCTGGAGGCGACGATCACAGAGTCGGGTCAGATTCATAACAGTCACTAAGTCGGGAGGGGCCTTATTCGACATCCAGTCGGGAGGGGCCTTATTCGACATCCAGTCGCAGGCGGTCGCGAAGTCCAACAATGAAAGTGGCGACCTGCATATCTGAGGCAAGAGTGACATGCTCTAGAAGAAGCTGAACGTTTCCAGGTACTCTTCCACAGACCCCATTTGTCGTAGAGATGTGAGTTCGCCGAGGGGGTTGCTGACTTGCTGCGGATAGGAGGTTCGAAACACAAGATAAAAATAAGCCTTTTAGGGTGTATTTACATATATCACAACAATGTTTGTGCTAAAAATGAACGTAAAAGATGGATCTAAGGCGGGAGGATAAAGTGGTCTTTACCTCTTTCGAACCATGGACCCAACTACGGGATTGACGGATTAACACGAAGAATTCAGGATCTCCGACTTCTGAAATAAACAATTTCATAAACTAAAACCCATAGTTAATTTAAATGGGTTGAATTAACTAGGGCAATCAATAACTTACTAAAAGGTTGCAGAGAGATTAGGGCAGTCCACTATACATGACTCAACCCATGACTAAAAGCACAACTCCTGCTTTAAAGTTTAGGATTAGGTCTCTGCCTGGGGAAAACAGGAAAATGGCTCTAATCAAAGCCGAAATCCACAACATACCCTAAGGAGTCAGCTGGGGCTAATGGAATGAAACCTACCTTCTCAGAAAATGACGGAAATCCTAGAAGAGATCGAAGATGTTCGTTGTCTATCCTTGTGGCTGACAAGGAAGGGACGTTGAACCCTTCAGAGGGAAATAAGAGGGTTTGCGACCTAGAGAAGGCTCGACAAGCCTCTTTGAGAAGCAGGGAGAAGGCGTCGTGAGTTTGAGGTAAAACTGGAACCTGTGCTTGCTGACGACGACATAATCGCACGGGAAGAGAGGTCGCACCGTCTGCCTGCAACAATGAGAGCCAAAAGCCCTAATATCCCTTCGCGCGAGACGTCCGCGGGAAAGGGAGGGAGCAATGATTTTTCTTCTTGTCATGTGTCCGATTGGAAGGATTTTAATACACTCATGAAAGTGCGATTATGATTTAGTCGCAAGGGAGAAAAAGGGAATTAATTTGTGGACGGCTGAAAACGTGGGGGCTGAAAAAGCCGTGACTTCTGGTTTTAAAAGGGGGAAATAAACTCTTTGATTGCATTTAGAATTTTTGATTTAGTCAATCTTCTCTACATTTAAATTATTATACTACACGCATGAATTCTACCGACTTCAATTTATTTATTTATTAGCACACAACAATTTAACCACGACAGAAGTCGTACCTCGGCAAGACGTTGATTCGATCAGTCACACTCGCGATCGGACCCGGAAGTAAATTTAATTTTATTTTTATGCGTCAAATTATGGATGTTACAATGAGGACGTGAAGATTGAGGGCTACTGCGACTCTGGCTGGGAAAGCTGTGTGGATGACAAGAGGTGCAGAGTATAGTGTTACGTGCCAGAGATTGTGGCGGAAGGAGGTGGAGATACAATGAGGTTAAACCCCTAGAATGAGAAAGGAGATGAGAAGAACTTGAGAGAGAAATGGAGAAGCTTGAGAGAGAAAGATAAACTTGCTTAATACTTTTCATACCCCAAAGATCCCATTAGTTTTCCCTTAAATAGAATCCCCAATGGCCTGATCCCAAGTACAACAACAAATGCCAAAATATTAAAATACAATGACTCTACACATACGACACGACTAATAATAATAAACTAATAATATAAGATAACCAATGGAGGACCCGTAACACTCCATCCGTACTTCATAACGAGCTTGCCCTCAAGCTCGTGCACCATGCGGGTGGCCAGATCATCTGGTATCTTGATCTCCCTCCAGTACAACGCGCGGAAACGCGTAGTGGCGGCGGTGGCATCAGCGAGAAGCGGCAGTGCCAACAGTAAAATGGGCGGCATATGTGATGGCTTCGTCGGGGTCGGCAGAGCAGTGTGGAGGAGAAGCCGAACGGAGGTCAGAGAAGTGACAGTCGGTGGCAGAAACGGATCCGCCAGTGTCAGCAGAGCACGAGCCGACAGAAGAGGCGGCAATGTGGTTGGTAGAAGCGGTAAGGTAGGGGTCGGCGTAGGAAGAGCCGGTTGAGGAGGCGGCGATATGGCCGACGGCGAAGCGGGTGACCGGAGAGGAGGTGGCAACAGTGGAAGGACGACCACCATGGAGAGAGGTGGTGCATCAACGACGAGTGGTAGCGGCGACGATGGCGATGGCGACGATGAAGGTAGTGGCGGCGACTACATGAGTCGAGTTGGTAGCGGCGACGATGGAGGCGACGACGATGACAGTGGCGACGACGGTGGCGACGACGACGTTGGCGTCGGCGGTGACGACGTTGGCGTCGGCGGTGACGACGATGGCGATGGAGACGATGGCAGCGGCAGCGGTGGCGACGATTGCGGCGGCGGCTCGGTAGCGACGATGGCGGCGGCGACGACGATGGCTGCGGTGGCGGCGCGTCGTGAACGACGGAGGACGGTGGTGCCACCATCATTGGAGGGGGAGGCGATGACTCCAGCTCCGGTGGTGGTGGTGACAGAAAAACCACCAATGAGTCGCGAGACATGCGGAGGGCGTCGAGCGTGAGGTCGAGTTGAGCATCGACGTGGCCGAGTCGAGCCGCGCGTAGAGCAATGCAGCGATCCAGCTCGGCGAGTCGGGCAAGCAGCACGGTGCGGTCGGCAGCGCTAAGGAACATGATGAAAGTGATGTAATAAGAGTAAACGGAGGAAGAGAGGTGTGGTTGGGACTTGAGAGGTTATTAGAGTAAAATATATAAAATAATAATAATAATGGGAGGGGTGGATGAGATGTGTGGTGTACAGGGCTTTAGGGAATTAAATAAAATAAGAGATGGAGGGGATTAAAAGCTGATGGGAGGGGTGGATTAAAAAGATGATGGGGGGAATTTAAAATAATAATATATAAAAGATGACGGGAGGGGTGGATGGGATGTGTTAAAGCTGGAGGTGACTTGAGGGGGTACAGCTACAGTGGGCTCAAGGAGAGATAAGAAAAAAATAATAATAAAGAGAATAAAGATGGATGGGGAAAGAGAGGAGGCGAGTAGAATAACTCTTTTGGAACCGGACAGAGGAGAAAAGATGGCCGACAGACGGAGCAGGTGGGCGGTTCTGGCTTCGACGAGAGATGTCTTCGACAGAGATGTCGGCGAAATCCGAGTGAAGGGTCGGCGTGCAGTTGCTGGCTTCGACGGGCGAGGTCGGAAGGAGATGATGTTGCTGGATGCGCTCCCGGATACAGGCGACGACGACGGCTTATCGCCAACAGCGTGCGGCTTGGGCGAGCGAGAAAGCTGCAGTTGCTGGCTTCGACAGAAGAGGTCGGGAGGAGATGTTGTTTGCTGGTCTGTATTGCTAGAAGCCGACGGGGTTGTTGGCTGTGGATTTGAAGCGAATGCGGTCGGAGAAGCAAAACGCATTGCGGCTGTTGATGGAGTAGATGTGCAGTGGCGCTGGAGGAAACCCTAGTTGGTGAAATCGAAAGGACAGCGAAAGTGTGGAGCCGAGGAAGGATGACTCTGATACTAAGTTGTTACGTGCCAAAAATTGTGGGGGAAGGAGGCGGAGATACAAAGGGGTAAACCCTAGAATGAGAGATGAGATGAGAAGAACTAGAGAGATAAAGAGAGAAGCTTGAGAGAGAAAGAAAAAAACTTGCTTAATATTTTTCATACCCATTACATGACCCCAAGGGTCTATTATATAGAACCTAGAAGACACAGGTGTAAATTCCCGATACCATGAAACTAAGCGAAATAATAAAAACACATAAAAGTCTACATGACTTGACTCATATGATATTAAAAACACCTAATACACTTAATAAAATAAAACTCTTAATACTAGATAACCAACGGCGTGAGCTCTATAACATATAGATGCTATTGCATATTTGTGGGAGACAACCTGGTCTTCTGGAGGAGCAAAAAACAGTTAGTGGTGGCTAGATCGACTGCAGAATATAGAGTCATGACATTAAGGGTTATAGAGCTTCTGTGGCTGAAAGGGTTGCTTGTGGAGCTAAAGTTGGATCAATGAGGTAAGATTAAGTTGTGGTGTGACAGTCCGTCAGTCATCAATATTGCAAATAATCCAGTCCAACACGATCAAACCATGCATTTGGATATTGATAGGTTTTCATAAAGGAAAAACTTGATAGTGAGCTACTGAAGTTGAGTCACGTCTCAACCAAGGGTCAAGTAGCAGATTTCTTGATCATGAGACTCAATTCAGATGATATGATCAGGATTTGTAACAAGATGAGCTTAGTGAATATTGTTTGTCAATCTTGACGAGGAGTGTTATAGTATTAAATAGTGAGCGTGTTTGTAGGCTATATATATAGTCACTTAGTTGCCCTAATGATTTTACCGACGAGAGTATTGTGCATAACTGTCTTTAATAGTGTTTTGTACTAGATATATGGGGATACATATGTAGCTCAAATGGGTTTGAAATTTTTATTTTTATGGTCACTAATAAAAACCGTAGAGCTTGCCTTAGAGTTTCTCCTTTGTTTTCCTCTTTATTCTTTCTTCTCCTCACGTTCCCATGAGATCTAGTTACCAGAAACTGCAATGGGGTACATAGGATGATGCTCATTAAATTTAATGAAAAGTATGTGCTAATTCCACAACCATGATATTCACATTTCAACTTGGGAGATTATTAGAAAATTTTAAAATTGGAATATGGATAGGGCAAGGAAAAGCATGTGCTAATTCCTAACTGGAATTACATCAGGACAAAGGCATGCACAAGTTCTCAAATGAAATATACCGAGTCAAAAGCACATGGAGGTAGCCAACAATCATCCTGTTTTTTACAGTTTTTCCTGTACATGTAAACATTTATATTTTGAGTTGAAAATTGATACGAATACGACCATCCGAGCCCCCAACCATTTCACCAAGTGTTGTCTTTGTAGTCTCGCTTATGTCTATGATTTATGTAGCCCTACGTGACATTTATGTAATTTCAATGCATGTCCATTCCCACCTATATAAAAGAAGGGAGGAGAGGATCATTTGGTTGTTTAGGCTTTCATAGAAGAGAAGCTCTTTGAGGGGAATCTACTCTCAAGAGTTACATTAATCCACCCCCATATATTCACCTTCAGCCAGCATTTAACCCATCAGCCACGACTATAATAAAAATCGATCGACAAAATTATATAAAAAACAAAACGAAGCGAGCGTCGCAAAAACGTCAAAAAGCTCGAACATCAAAATAAATTGTGCGACGTCATATCAACACTGAATTTGATTTTTCATCATAGGAGAATTCTTTTATTCTTCAAAATATAAAATATTTAGTATACAAAATGAGTTCGAGTCTTACAAGAATTGTAAGAGCTCGTAGAAGGATTCTTTTCTCAGGAGTTGGATATCAAGCATATCTCAATATATTGTTTCTCGAGTTGGATTAATCTTCTATTTGGTTTGATAGTGAATATCTATCAAAAATAAATGCAATATTTTCCCTCCCTCCGCTCCTCATATTTTCACTTCGTTGCATGGTGATTCTTATACATCTATATGCTTAGTTTTGCTTTCGTGAAGTTTTCTACTGCTGGATATCCTTTTATGTGATTCAACTTTGTGAATTTATGAAATTTAACCGCTATCTCGGGACATGGTTGTCAAGATCGTGATCCGGATCATAGGATCTTGCGATCCTATAATCCAATTTTTGTAAATCGATCCTGAAAGGGAGAATCGTTGACAAAATCCTCAAAGTTTTCTCTAGAGGGGGGTGGGGGTGAATAAAATTTATACTTTTCACAGAATTTGCATTCACACAGATATTTAACCAGAATTTTAAGTCTAACAATTATAATCACGATACAGTAAATAAACAATCACAAAAAAACACAAAAAATATAGTGATTCCCCAAATCTTGGTACATCTACTTTTCTGTCCTCTTGGAATTTACTATCAATGTGCCCGAGTCTTTTGATAAGGAGACTCTCAGAACCAATCTCTAGATCTTTTGATAAGGAGATCTTGAACCAATATAGTCTGAGTTTTTTCACAAGTAGAATCTCATAACCTTAAACTAAATCATTTGAAGAGGGATTCTCAAAACTCTTTTCTCAAACAGAAAAAATAAACATAAATTAGTATGAGATATGTAGAATAGATGATCTTCTTGATAAGTCCTCTTAGCAGAAATTTCTGAGGACTTTATGGCACTAAGTGAATTGATTCCTGGAACTTTGATGAATTTTTGATAAAGAAAATTTCAAGGATTATAAGCTCTTTAATCTAGATGATTTCTTATTCTCCACTGAATCCGTTGCAACACTTGATGAACCCTAGAGAAGTAGACGAACTGACTCTCTATCCAGATTCATGAGCAGAATGAAGATCAATCGATATTTGGAAGAACTTCTATTGCAACAGATGAATGATCGTCTTCCTAATCTTCTCTATCGATTCAAAACTTCTAAATCACTCTCTGTTCTTGTGTAAATTGATTGTTGTATCTGATCGATGTTGAAATCATCATTTTTTCATGTGTCTTTGTATGTATGTATATATATATATGTATATATATATATGTATATATATATATATGTATATATATATATGTATATATATATATATATGGCAGAGAACCATTCCTTATTTCTTCCAACATTTTCAAGCAACAGTTATTCAATTTAAATCTTTCTTGAATAAAGTTTGAATTAAATCCCCAGAAAAATTCTCGTTCAGAACTTTAATTGACGCAACATTAATTTCATATAGTAGTTGCGTCGAACTCTGCCTTCATTCTGAGTGACTGCCGACTTTACTCTGTAATCGACGTTACGTCGACAACATATTGAAGTATGCATTTGTTGGAATATGTTAGAATAATGAGTTTTATGTTGTTACTGTATTATCGTCATGTACACCCATATATATATGAGGGCCTCTAATGTAATGATACGATGAATAATTCTTTTCCCTCAACACGGTATCAGAGCCATAGTGAGTTTAGGATTTTCCGCATCCCGTCGCTCCCGCACAACGCCGACCCGCCAGCCCCGGCCACAGACTCCCACAGCGCGTCGTCGCTCAGTCTCCCGTATAACGGTCTCGCCCGAGTCCCGCGTCGCCCGAGTCCCGCGTCGTCCGAGTCCCACTTTGTCCGACTTCTTCTTCTTCTTCTTTCATGCTCTTGGGGCGCCGAATCCATGGAGTCTTGGTTCTCTCGATGTCGGCGGTCCATTCGTCTTCTTCCCTCTTTCTATGAGGGCGGTTCTCCTTCAACCTCCTTGATGATTATTTGATGCCTCCTCGATTTCTATTCGGGTCTTTCTTATGACGGGCATTGAGTCCTCTACCACCATGTCTTCCGGTGGAGTGACCTCCCCTACTCCGGCTTCTGTTGGACCTTATCGCGTCCCCTCAGATCATGGTACTCCTCAAATCACCATTATGTAATTGGATGGTTCCAAATATCTCCTGTGGACTCGCTCCATCTCTCTTGCTCTTAAAAGCCGCTGGTTATTTGGCCATGTCAGTGGCACAGTGAAGGATCCTGCGTCTGACTCTCCTGAGTGGCTTTAGTGGGAGTCTGACAACTCCCCGGTGATGTCTTGACTACTTAACTCTATGACGGAGTACATTTCTCGGAACTATCTGTTCTTGGATACCGCAGCGGATATTTAGAAGCGTGCAGAGACTACCTATTCTGGTCGAGGCAATGCAGCTCAGATCTACCAACTTCGCCACCGGTTGTTCCTCCTGCGACAGGGTGATCGATCCCCCTTAGCCTACTACTTGGAGTTCACCCAACTCTATTAGGAGTATGATCATTTTGATTCTCTGAAGATGAGGTGCTTGTCCGAGCAAGAGAAGAACACAATCACATCTTTGAGTTCCTCTACGGCTTACATCGGGACTTTGATCCAATTAGCATTCAGATTCTTAGCCGCTCTCCCCTACCTTCTCTGCCCGAGGTGTACAACCTCGTCCAACAGGAATTCGATCGCCGCCTGACTCTACTTCCAGACTCTGCCCCCGAGGGATCTGCCCTTGCCTCTCTTTCTCAGTCTGGGGCTCGTCCTGCTCATGACACTAGATTGAGGACTGCAGAGAAAGATCACCTAGTCTGTGATTATTACGGGAAGGCCCTCCATACTAGAGACACCTGCTTCAAGCTTCATGATTTTCCTCCTCGAGACGCCCCTGCCTCTCGTGGTGGCCGGGGAGGTGGTCGCTCTCAACACAGGCCTCCTCTGCCCAGATTAGCCCACTTGTCGGACGCTGGTGAGGACTCTTCTGCTCCTCACTCTCTGGATTCCAATACTGCCCCCTTGGCTCTTTCGGCTGAAGAAATTCTGGCGTTTCGCCGGATGATGCTTGAACCTCCAGCGGAGCCGTCTGGTTCTGCCTCCTCTTCCTATGCTCATCAGGGACCTGCAGGTGCTCACTCGGCTTCCTCCCACCTCTTCTCTTAGTGGATCATTGATTCCGGGGCTACAGACCATATGACCGGATCAGCCACAGGTCTTGTGTCATATACACCTCTGTCGGGCAGGGACAAAGTGAACATTGCTGATGGATTGCTATCTCCCATCGCTGGGAAAAGATCCATTCCATGCTCTTCTCCTACCCTCTTATCTGTTCTTCATGTTCCTGCTTTAACCCGCAATCCCCTCTCTATTAGTTATCTGACAAATTTTATGAATTGCTCAGTGATTTTTTTCCTACCTCGCGTTTTTCAGGACTTGAAGACAGAGACGGTGATTGACTCCGGTAGACTGTGCAACGGGTTCTACATGTTCAACCCCTCTGCTTCCACTTCATCCAGCATTGCTCGGCCTCCCAAAGATCTTCTTGCTGCTCGTCCCTCTGAGTTGGATTCCTGGCATTGTCGGCTAGGACATCCTCCTGTCACTATTATGAAGTTGTTGCTTCCTAGTATGTATTCTACTTTGTTTAATGTTTTTCATTGTGATGTGTGTGGACTGGCTAAACATCATCGTAGTACTCTTCTTCTTATGTCCCCCGTAACTCAGTTCCGTTTGCAGTTATTCATACTGATGTTTGGGGGTCTTAACCCTATTGCCTCTATTTCTGGTTGCTCGTGGTTTGTTTATTTCATTGATTGTTTACTTAATGAAGCATAAAGATGGTTACAACTCAATATGGTGGTATCGTTAAAATCGTACGTAATGATAATAGTCGTGAATATATTGACGCTCGTCTTGACAAATACCAAAGTGACCTAGGTATCATTCATCAAACCTCCTGCGCGTACACCCCTGCTCAGAATTGGGTGGCTGAGCGTAAGAATCGACACCTTGAGGTGGCTAGGTGCCTTCTCCTTCGGATGCATCTCCCGAAGTATTACTGGGGTGATGCTGTTCTCACTGCGGCCTACCTCATCCATCATCTTCCTACACGCAGGGGCGGAACTAGAAATTTTTCTTAACCCGGGCACAATTTTAAAATTAATATTGCAATTACTAAAAAGTTTTAAACAAAAAAAATACATGACATACCGTTCAACATGCCACCTTTCGTGGACACATATTTTGAAATTTTGTAATAATAGTATCATTAGTAATAGTGTCAGCAACATCCTTCTCCGTATAAACGATCATGCAGTCATTCATCCATTCGTCTCCCATTCTGTTTCGTAAACGATTTTTTATAATCTTCATTGCAGAGAACATTCTTTCAACTGTAGCCGTTGCAACGGGTAGAAGACATGCCAACTTTAAAAGCCTGAAAACCAACTGATAGTGATCTTGTTTTTTCAACTCCACCAATAATTTTAAAAGACCACCAATTCCTTTACTTTGAGAGAACGTGTCGGTTGGTAAAGAGCGCATGTCAATAATATACATATCAAGTTGTCCTTCAAGTAGTTGCAATTCTATTTGTGAGAAATCGGATGAGTACAATTCTGCGAGACGAACTAACTTTTGTTTATCAAATGAGGCAAATCGATCACTTGAATCAAGACAAGAAACACATAAAAGTAGTTCAGTGTTCACTTCATTAAAACGATCATTTAACTCGTTCAAAGTCCAATCCAGCACTGTATTGTAGATTTCAACACGAAAATGATGATAATTTGTAACCTCTCTTTCATTGCGTCGCGATCTCCCTGCTTGAATATATTTTTCATTCATATTAGGAACCTCTATATGTTGTTTTGTGCAAAATTTTGATACTTCAGTCATAAAGGAGTTCCATTCAAGATCATCATTTCTGAAATTAAACAGTAGCTGCTTTGTAAATTTTACAAACTTCATTGCATTAACAATGTCTTGATCCTTCTTCTGTAAAGCTTGTGATAACTCGTGTGACTTGGATAAAATATTCTTCATTAAGTGCAATAGAAAAATAAAATTAAAAGTCAAGAGACTTTTAATTAAAGTATTGGCCATTCCTCGTTGATTTCCATCTGCACCATCAACTTTAATAATTTCAAGTGCCTCAACAATAGATGAGAACATCCGAATAAAATTTAATATTGTGCCATAATGTGAACTCCACCGTGTGTCACCTGCTCTTTTTAATTCAAGTGGTTGATTTGCCCCTCGACCACTTTCCAACTCCCCGCAATCAAGCTCTAAAGCAACCCGATCAACTTCTAATGCTCTTATACAATCGCGTCGTTTACAAGAACCGCCAACAACATTCAACACAAGGTTAATAAGCGTGAAAATCTCTGCAACTTCAACATGATCTTCTGCAACAGCTACTAATATTAGTTGCAGTTGATGAGCAAAACAATGAATGTAGAAAGCACAATTATTCTCCTGCAATATCAACGTTTTCAGTCCTTTGAACTCACCCCTCATATTGCTAGCACCATCATAACCTTGACCCCGCAATTTAGAAATACTTAGGCAATGTTTTGCAAACAAATTATCAATAGCTTTCTTTAATGATAAGGCAGTGGTATCTACAACATGAACAAACCCAAGAAGTCGCTCCATAATAAGACCTTTTATAGAAACATAACGTAAAACCACGGCCATTTGTTCTTTTGTGGACACATCACGTGATTCGTCGATCAAAATACTGAAGCAGCTATCCCCAACGTCCTGAACAATTGTCTTTGTTATCTCTGATGCAATGCAAGAAACTATCTCCTTTTGGATTTTTGGAGATATTAATTGGCAATTGATAGGTGCATTTTCGAAAACCACTGACTTGACCTCATTGTTATGCAATGCAAGAAATTCTAAATGTTCAAGAAAATTGCCGCGATTGCTGGATTCTTTAGACTCATCATGCCCGCGAAAAGATAGCCCTTGTTTTAAAAGAAAGCGTATACAATCTATTGACGCACACAAACGAGCGCGATATTGAGCACGTTGTGTCTCTTCCTGCCTGCAAAATGCGACTTGAATACCTTGCTTCTGATTCATTAAAGCTATGCACATATTCTTAGAGTTATTATGTGCAGTTGTGTGATTTCCGACATGTTTCTCTAAGATCGTCCTATCTTTCCAATATCGGAAACCACGACATACAAATGTAGGATCACAACCTCTCTGGGGAAAAATGTAACAATAGAGACAAAATGCAGCATCTTTATCTATACTGTATTCCAGCCAATCTTTAAACTCGGTAAACCAGATTTTGTTGAAACGACGAGCTTTATTTCCAATTTGAGTTTGTGGAAAATTTGCTAAAATTGGTTGACAAGGACCATTCTGTAAGTATTTTCTCCTTATCGTGTCTTGTATGTTTACATCATATGAGGTTATAGGTGGTCTCAATCCTGGATCAGCAATTAACTCATCTAAGCTAAATTCAGATCGAGTCCTTTTACCACATAAATCTGATGCTTGAGAATCTTGAGAAATTTGATTTGAGCTCACTTTTGAAAAAAACTTATCCATCGAACACCTGAGTAGAAAACAACATTTGAAATACACACAAAAAAAGTATCTAATTTGATTGTGTGACCATAACAATTTAGCCTGGACTGAATTCAAAATGGTGGCAAATCCCGACGGGTACACGAGGCAATGCCCCTACGGCCAAGCGCGACCGTACCAGGCCCGCGAGGGAAAATGTGAAAACAGTGAACCAACAGAGAAATAGCTTAAAGTGGATCATTATCATTGAAAGATATGCTCAAACAGTGAACCAACAGAGAATATAATAGCCTAACTAACTTGAAAACATTTGGTACTGCAATTTCAAATTATCTTTTGAAATCAGGTTGAAACAATATCATTAATGTTTGTGCGGATTGGAAGTTTACCTCGAATATTAGTGTCCACTGTCTCTGATTTTTCTTCTAGACCATCTGAAATCAGCCTAAGAGACTTGTTATCTATTATCCTGATAATGTCAAACACAAAATAAGTTATACTTCCAATAGCAATAGGTACTTGTAATTATTCATTCAAGAAGTATATACAAGATTGGAGGTTTCTCTATTTCTACAATATTGATTAAATATTACTTTTAATATGAACTACACATTTGGTAGGATAATCTGAGAGCTCCTGTAAAACCGTGCATAAGCACATATAGTCTTTTACATCCAAACAAATTTCTTATTCTCCTGCTACAAAAATGGATAAAATCAAGAGATAAAACAAATTTCCCAAACAACCCGGAGTTCATCATTCTTTTCCTAACATGATACTTTCTCCTCCTAAATCCTAATAGGAGAATCATCATTCTCAAGTAAGAACATTTTGAAAAGGGGCTTATGTACGTCCGGAAAACATTTTGAAAAAGAACTTCAAAAAGAGGCTTTATCAAAAAGGGGCTTATGTACGTCCGTGGCTTAGTGAAAACATTTTGAGATTGAATACTCATCTACAAATCTACTTAGTGAAAATATTTTGCCAAGAACCAGATCTACTCATCTACAGAACCAGGAAGTAAGAAACAAAGAAATTGAGAAAAGTTTGAATCAAAACCTAGATCTACAGAACCAGAAAAATCATAAACCTCGATCTCCAGAACCAGGAAGTATATACAAGACTCATCTACAGAACCAGAATAAAACAAAACCTAGATCTCAGAAGAAGAAGAAGAAGAAGATACCGGACGGGCGGCCGGGCACGATCAGGGCACGGGAATTCGACGGCGGGCGGCCGGGCACGATCAGGGCACGAGAATTCGACGGCGGGCGGCCGGGGCTAGGGCACGCGATCGAGCACGGAGCAGCTAGGGCACGCGCTTCTGATTTCTTCCTACAGTCCGACAGTGATCCCCGATATAAATGGCGAGAAATCACGCCCGGGCACGTGCCCGGGCGTGTCCGAACATGGATCCGCCGGTGCCTACACGGGTCCTTAGGTTTCAGACCCCTCTCACCACTCTAGGGGTCCGACCTACCTCTCTCTCTCCCCGTGTCTTTGGATGTGTATGCTTTGTCCATACCCAGCCTAAGACCAAACATGATCCACGCGCCCTGAAGTGTGTGTTTATTGGCTATTCTACTACCCAGAAAGGCTATAGGTGCTTCCACCCGGTTATCAAACGAGTATTTGTTACCATGGATGTCACCATCCGGGAATCTGAAGCTTATTATGGGAACTTTCTTCAGGGGGAGAGTACAACTACGGTAGTGAGTTCCCCTCCTTCTGTTTCTCTGCCTATTCTTCCTTCTATGGTGACACCTCCCGTTCCGGTCACCCCACCGTCATCGTTTGTTTCTACTACTCCCGTTCCTCCAGTGCCTCCTCCTATTTTGCAGGTCTACACTCGACGTAGAAGGGGCACGAACACTCAGTCTCTTGCTATTCAAATTGTGTCATCATCCGATCCATCGTTAGGTATTAACAAAGGTAGTTCTGCTTCTACTCTACATTCTCTTTCTCACTTTGTAACTTATGACTCCCTGTCTCCTACACATAGAACATTTGTCACCTCCTTGACCTCCATTTCTATTCCTCAGTCTTGGCAGGAAGCACTTGAGCATAGTGAGTGGAAGACAATCATGTTGGAAGAAATGAGAGCTCTTGACAAGAACAATATTTGGGAGCTGGTCCAACTCCCTAGGGGAAAATTGTTGTGGGATGCAAGTGAGTTTTATTTGTGAGCACACTTCGTCAATCTGTCAACTATGACCCACACAAAATCATGTCCTCGGGGAGATCTCGACAAACCAGTAATAAAATCCATAGAAATACTCTCCCTCTTCCAACTAAAGGGTGAAGTCTCCAGTGGCAAAAATGACTATCAGGAGACATTTTCTCCAGTGGCAAAAATGAACTCCATCAGGATCTTGCTTTCATGTGCTGTGTGTAAAGGGTGGAGTCTCCTTCAGTTGAATGTGAAGAACGTATTTCTCCACGGTGACCTTGAGGAGGAAGTCTACATGTCCTTACCTACTGATGCTTTCATGTGCGTGGTTCGGGAGATTTCACCAGGCTATGATCTCTTTCTTTGAAAGTTAGCAATGTTGATCACACCTTGTTTGTGAAACATAGTGGGGGTAAGGTGACTGCTCTCATTGTCTATTTGGATGATATAGTAATATACCGACGATGATACCGAAGCGGTTGAACATCTAAAATCCAGATTGTCTTAGGAATTTTAAGTGAAGGATCTTGGCCCCTCAAGTATTTTCTGGGCATCGAGGTGGCTAGATCCAAGTATGAGATCTTTATATCTCTAAGGAAGTATGTTGTAGACTTGCTTGAGACGACTGGAATGCTTGGGTGTAGGCCAGCAGATACCCCAATTGAGATCAATCACAAACTTGGAAGAGATGTAGGAGAAGTTGTTGATGACGTACCTGACTTCCAACGATTGGTGGGAAAGCTTATCTATCTCTCTCACACTCGATCAGACATATCATATGTTGTGGGGGTACTTAGTCAGTACATGCATTCACCTAGATCACATCACCTGGATGCTGCACAGAGTTCTGAGGTACCTCAAATCCACCCCTGGCAAAGGAATTTTGTTCTCATCCAATGAGTCATTGAACGCAGAGGTCTATACGGATGCAGACTGGGCATGATCAGTTGATGACCGGAGGTCAACATCAGGGTACTGTTCCCTTGTTGGCAACCTGGAGAAGCAAGAAACAACATTTTGTTGCCAGATCCAGCACAAATGCAGAATTCCGTGCTATGACACAAGAGTTATGTGAAGGGTTGTTGATTCAGACGATCATGAAGGACCTTGACATGAAGTGTGACGGTCCAATCAGTATCTATTGCGATAACAAAGCAGGGATCAGCATTGCCCACAATTCGGTGCAACTCGATCGCACCAAGCACGTGGAGATCGACAAACACTTCATCAAGAAAAATATTGTTAAGGGGATTGTGAGTACCCCATTTTTCCCATCAAACCAGTTTGAGTCAGATGTGCTTACCAAAGGATTGAGTCAGAACTCGTTTGACAAAATACTGAACAAGTTGGGCATGACAGACATTACACGCCCAACTTGAGGGGGAGTGCTGGAATATGTTAGAATAATGAGTTTTATATTGTTACTGTATTATCGTCATGTACACCCATATATATATGAGAGCCTCTAATGTAATGATACGACTATTAATTCTTTTCCCTCAACAACGTCGATATAAACCTTGAAGTAACATCGAATAATCTTATTATGTTGCTCTGATTGCTAATCGAAGTAACTTCGACATTAAGTCGAAATTGCGTCGACTTCTAGTCGACGCATGTTGACTTTTCTTGACTTTCCTCTAAGATTCAGTGTGCCCTTCTCATGTCCTTTACTCCACTGATATCCTAAGATTTCTAAGACCATATTACCCTCTCTATACATCATGGGTAATAAATCTAGGATGTAAAATCACTTAAAATATAATTTGTTAAGGTAAATCATAAGGGTTTTTCCCAACAGATCCTCAATCCGACCCTACTATCCGATCCGATCCTATCTCTAAATGATCTCATCTAGGATCTCGATCTTGACAACCTTGACTCGGGAACAAGATTTTAGGGTTATGTTGAGTATTTTTCGTCCTTTTTATCCCACCGTGAGAATAGTATTTTATAAACAATGTGTATCACCCTTTTGTCTTTTGATTTACTTTACTGACAGAAATAGTAAACTTCTTACTTGAACAATGCAGATGGTTCATCTGGAGGAATGGTCTCTTCTGGACAGAGAGCATTCAAGTTCATTATCAGGGGCAATTGGAGCATTAAAAGCCAGCACATTGCGGCTTCCAGTTGTCAATGGATCATGGGTGTGTAATATATCTCTCTCTTGGTCCGTACTTCAATATTTTATCCATATATCATGGCAAAGAAATGCAGGTATTATAGAAGACCACCTACTATGATTATGATTATGTTCTCGTGCTCTGCAGGTAGATTTGCAAGAAGTAAAAGATGCTGTTTGGTCAGCAATAGTTGTAATGGAGACAATGGGAGCTTCAATGCACTCCTTGATCTCAAAGGTTACTGAATAAACTTTTATTAGTTGCATCCACCGAACAATTTATCCCTGACATTTTTTTCCTTGAGTTCTATGTTCAATTTTGAAAACTATAGCTTCACCCTGTGCCCTAACTATTCTCATTCTTATTCAAAACCTGTTCTACATCTTTGACTCATTCTATAACACACTGGGTCTTGAACTCAAACTTGATTTGCTTATATGATGAAGCCACAATGTCATTTAGTTTGTTCCTTTATGTTTATCATGCTACACTCCTTTATTCTGAGAAAGGAACACCTTTAGGTGCTCTTCCCTTTCTGTTTATTCAGCATTCCTTTAGGCATCCACATAAAAAAGATGTACAGAAACCCCATCCGTTGAATTTAAGATAGCTTGAATTTTAACACCCCCCTCTCAAGCTAAACACCATAAGCATTCTCCATTCCCAGCCTTAAGTGTTGATACAAAAAATTCTTTCCAAAAACAGCTTTGATAAACATATTGATCAACTGAGCATCATTAGGGACAAACATAGTGGAAATGATTTTGTTTTGACTTTTTTTCCTGCACAAAGTGACAATCAATCTTGTATGCTTGGTTCATTCGTGAAAGACTGGATTAGTGGAGATGTAAATAGCTACTTGATTATCACAATATAACTTTATAGTTTCTTGAACAAGAAATCCCAAATCATCCAAAATAGATCTCACTTATATTATCTCACACATAGTAATGATAGCCCTACACTATGCTCCATCAGTCAATCGAGAAATTACATTTTGTTTCCTATTTTTCTAAGAGATGTAATTTCCCCCCAACAAAAGTAGAGTACCCACTTGTAGATCTTCTATCGGGGATCCAACCGAATCCACATCACAATAGCCATGAATATTAAGATACTAAGGATGTGAAGAATAACTTCATAATAATGAATTTTAGGATTGTCCATATAAACTGACTGATTATGCCAACCATGAAAGAAATATCTGATTTAGTATAGTTAAGTAAATTAATTTACCCACAATGTATTGAAAGATCAACTTCATTTCAAGAGGTCTCAATGTGTACTTCACATCCAAGGTGTCAGACATCATCTTCTGATTAATCAAATAGATGGTAGTAAAACACCTTCATTCCGCAGCCCCTTTGGGGAATGCATCTCTTATAACAAGAAACTAGTAGTTTCAATATTGTGACAATTTTTGCTTTCAGTAACTTCATTATGCGGACGAGTTCTAGAAGAAGAAGTTTGAAAGACAACACCATTTTCTCTCAAGAAACTCTGAAGAGCCCCACCTGTAAATTCACCGTCATTATTGTTGAACCTTGAGCTATTCGCGGCCGGGTCTAGCCTTATTGATTCGATAGCTGAGAACAACGGAGGTGGCAGGCGAGTGCCGAAGATCCCATCACACACCCGAGAGCTAGATGACGGAGCTCCCTCTCCAAAATTAACTTTGAGGCTTCCACTTTCAGTGTTGGAAGGAAAAGGCCCAAAGAAAAGCAAAAAAGGCCCACCTTTAATTGTTCTCAGGCTATTTATAGGCGAACTTCCTATGTCACGTCAGTCCCTAGTGAAAGTTTCCTAAGTCACGCCAGTTGGCAATTGAATTTTTCTAAGTCAGTCAATCGGTAGTGAAATTTTCTACCAGCGGGGTTTATTAGGGCATCCTTCCAATCACGATTGACCAATGCAAGTCGTACGTTTAGTTCACTATAGGAATGAGTAGGTCGAGAGCGACTCGGGTTAGTGGGGTGGAAGATAGATATGTCTAGAGAAATAAGAGATTTGTTTCTAAAAATGGTACATGTAGTACGCTTGAGTCTCAGAATGGACTGAAAGATAGTGTAAAGAGCAAAGATAGTGGAAAATGAAAAGATATTGGATTTAGACAACTTCCACTAAGCTACTAATGGATTTAGACAACTTGCACTAAGCTGCTGACTTCTCAGAGGTGAAGTTGTGGATTTGTGTTGGTATGCGTAGTGTAACAAGGCTTATATCGGCAGGTAGGAACCATCTCGGTAGGCATTGTGTGGTGTCGGTGGGAGACCGAGTGGGAGTAAGAGAAAAACATCCACGTGGCACCTGTCGAGAGAGCCCGGCGAGCTGAATGGTTAGATCGAGGCCGGCTCAGGTTAGTGGGGTGGAAGAATAGATATGTCTAGAGAAATGAGAGATTTGTTTCTAAAAATAGTACATGTAGTATGCTTGAGTATTAGAATGGAGTGAAAGATAGTGGAAAGGGAAAATATAATCGAAATGACAAAAATAGTGGGAAGGGAGAAGTTAGTGGATTTAGACAACTTTCACTAAGTTGCTGACTTCTCGAAGGTGAAATTGTTGCTTTGTGCTGGGATACGTAGCGCAACAAGGCTTATCTCAGCAGGTAGGAACCATCTCGGTAGGTGTTGCATGGTGTCAGGGGAGACCGAGTGGGAGTAAGAGAAAAACAACCATGTAGCACCCGTCGAGAGAGCCTAATGAGCTGGATGGCTATGCGGGTGAGATGTGTGTCTTAACTATCTATCATCTCAGGGCGATCCACGAAGCTTTTTACGTGCGTGAAGTCACATACCGTGTTCGTGAAACGGTTACAGGAACGGGCTAGTGGATCGAGTTAGCAGGGTGTGGATGCAGATCTGGTCTTGTTGTCTGTCATGTGTTAAGGTCTATGTTATTATCACTCCTAGAAATTTTAATTTTGGCTCCAAATTGGGTTTCCGCATAATAAAATAATTGAAACAGTTCACACTCTTCACTTTTCTTCTTCAGTAGATATATCTAAATAAAACGAGAGTAATCATCAATGAACAAAATAAAATAACAAAATCCATTCACAGAGCAAACATGAGAAGTCTAAACATCATAATGCATCAAATCAAAATAATTAACACTTCTACTACAACCGGGAGAGTATTTGTTTCTACAATGTTTTTCAAGCTCACAAATTTTACATTCAATTCTAGTAGTAAACTCTACAAAATGACTAAGAAATAGATTGCAGTGCCTTCAAACTTGCATGCCCAAATCTGTTATGCCACAACCTCAACCGATCTGCACCTGAAGATTTTTGAGCTCCAAAACCTTTTTCAATGTCCATGACATACACTCCATCCGAGCCATGTCTACTATCAATCGTCCTCCCACCCAGATCTTGAAAAATACAATGAGAAGCAAATAAAGTAATAGAGCATTTAATTTGCTTATTTAAACTATTTTCAAAAAGTAAATTTGTAGAACATTATGGAACTAATATAATAGATTTGTGAGGAAAATTTTGTAGAGATTTGAATGATACTATTTGGGTGGGTTTCCCGATCATCAAGGGGAAATAAAGTTCTTCAAATCTTCTGTCATATGGGGAGTATGGGGAGTAGAAGAGGTAAGTGAGTAAGTCCAAGATACCAGCAAGAGAACCTCATGGCCTCTCGGGAGAACCAGAAATGCTGGAAGGAGCCGCTAAAGGAACCACATTACTGGAGCAAAAAGAAAGGCGAGAGAGTAGTTGAAGGATCCAACATCTATATGTTGGAGTGTAGCCGAAGGAACCAATGTCGACACATGCGAAAGAAACAACAATATGATATGACAAAGGACTGGACCACAAAAGAAGTTCCCTTGTACCTCCTTCAAAGAGATTGGGAGACGCAAAGGCCCCTTTGTTAAAGACAAATGATCGAAGCTGACTAGCATAAGTCGTACCTGCTTTTAGATGCCGAATACATCAAAGAGATTAGATGTTGACACCGCCCGCAAATGCTAATGTCATCGATATTGCCAAGAGTACCGTCGAGGAAGATGCAACAGGAATGATCAAGCAGGGTGCAACGAAAGGAATAAGATCCATCCGTAAATGACCCACGATTGATGAGACGCGTCACTTGGGGACTTTAATACCATGTTATTTTGAGAGATCACCTTTAGGTTTTCTTCCTTTGTTATTCAGTACTCCTTTAGGCAATCATGTAAAAAATATATATAGAGAACCATAGCCACTTTCGTGATATGGTCACCACCCGATCAATCTAAGATAGTTTGGATTTTAACACATTCAGTTTTCCATCCATTATTTTCATATTGCGAGCCTCACAAGTATGTGGACCTGTATTACCGCTCGCAAATGCTAATGTCATCGATATTGCCAAGAGTACCGTCGAGGAAGATGCAACATGAATGATCAAGCAGGGTGCAACGGAAGGAATAAGATCCAGCCGTGAATGACTAACGATTGATGAGATGCGACCCTTGGGGACTTTAATACCATGTTATTTTGAGAGAGCACCTTTAGGTTTTCTTCCTTTGTTATTCAACACTCCTTTAGGCAATCACGTAAAAAAAGATATATAGAGAACCATAGCCACTTTCGTGATATGGTCACCACCCGATCAATCTAAGATAGCTTGGATTTTAACACATTCAATTTTCCATCCATTATCTTCATATTGCGAGCCTCACAAGTATGTGGATCTGTATTGTGGAGTCCTCCCTGAGCGTACACCTCTACTACATCCTCAGCCTTGCACCCAGTCCACTATTGAGCCCCACACATCTTTGGTTCGGTCTTCTATGGTCTCACCGTTGACTCCACCGGGACCACCAACATGTGAGTTGAGTCGAGAGAGCATCACAGAGATAGTATCGCATGAGTGCATCCCCTCTTTGGACGGTTGTTTATGTCGATACTTAGTACAGTGACGAGGACACCCCTTCACTGATGATACCTATATAGTGCCCGCAGAGCTTTACCGACTCACCCCTGGACTTAGACTACAATATGATCGTCTTCATTCATCAAAGATGAAGGTTTATTCAGTCGGGGATAGTTTATGGGGATCACCCACCACTTGGGGGTTGCAACAAAACTTCCCCACATTCGTGTATTCATGTCAGAGGACTTGACTGGATCGACAATCCTACTCCACAAATGCTTTCAGATTTTTGTTTATTTGGATTTTCATGTATCGCACATTTTTCTTCTTTATTTAATATATTCTGGCCTATTACATTAACAATCAATCATAGCCGTTGATATAAAAGATATTTTATGGTTGTTTATTGTAAATATGAGCAAGGGGTCAGCCGCCATGCCATTGCAGATTTTGGAAAAAGAAAATTTCTGGAATCCGGCTATCCTCTCACGGTGTTGACATCGTGAGGCCCTACGTAACAACTCCTAGGATTGCTCTTGTATCCCTCATATCCCCTCCCACCACAGCCCATCTTCTTATTAAAAACCACACCGTAAATCACTACCTCCCCGCAAGGGTACAAACCCTATTCCCTAATCCTCATCATAGCCGCTCAACGCCATCCTCCACCCATGGGAAGGACTCATTCATTTCCTCTGTCCTCCATAAAACCAGCCACGATTCCTCAATCATCCCATGCCCTCAGCACTTTCCAGAATCTACCTATCTTCCCCACCAATTCCCCTGCACATTTCTAGGAAACCCACGCCAAATCCTAAATTCCCAACCGCAAAAAACCTCATCCCTCCCCTTCCCCACGTCTGCTACCCTCCCAACTCCCTTAAAATAGTTTCCTCCAGCCCTAACAACCGCCTACCTGCCACAGTTCCACCACCGGCTGCAAGACCACCATCTTCCTCCAATCCACGACCACCCCACTGCTTCTAGCCACCATTTCATTTCAGCTCCCTACCATTACAAACCCCCTCCGTACCACATGGAAACAGTTTCTACAATTGGGACACCGGATCTCCACCCTACGACATCACCCCCTATTTTGTGAGTATTGTTCTGTTGTATGGATCTTTATTTTCATTATTAATACATGGCTATGTGATTTCATACTTTGAGTTTATAGTATTGTGGTTGTTTGCTTTAGATTATTCTCGTGATTTGCAGGATTTATTCATCGCGCGCTGTTTCTTTGCCCCTCCACATAGAGGAAAGCCAAACCCTTATTGTTATATGATTTAATCATGATATTGCATATGATTTAATCATTTTTTGTTATGTTTTGATTTCGCCGCTGCTCTGTTCATGTCATATAGTAGTACTCAAGGATATTAGAATCATCTCTCCTACTTCACATTAGGAGTACATTTAATCGCGCACCCATGTAGTGTACCCTACATCAGACATCTTCAGTATTTACTCGTCATGGTCTCCCTTGACATCTTATTCCTTCTGAATTGAAGCAGAAGCTACATTGACACTCTCTAGGAACTCTAGACACTTCTCCGCCTTTCTCAGAATTCTTCTCCCACGACGCTCTTTGAGAACTCTGCATCAACACTTTCTAGCCTCCCCTCAATGCCTCACTGAAAATTGGTTCCACCTTCTTTCCACGCCTCCATGTCTATGCTTAAATACTCTGCCTATAACATCTTCTCTGCCCACTGTGAACTTTGCATTGCTTCTCTGCTTCCTTGGCAACATTTATTCTTTCACGCCCCCTAGGAACTCTTCGTCAGTGCTTTCTAAGAAATTTGCTCTATAAATATTCGACTTTCACCATCATAATTTTTCTCTACTTTGTTGTGCCACAAGTTGCCTCTCTAGCAACCACTTGGCTCCCTCTCTTGTTCCATCATGAACGTCACTTTTGATTGTGATTAGTACTATGTTGGATGTTTTAAGTTTTAACCAAACCAAATCACTTGGATTGAAGAGTAACTGCCGATGTGGTTGTTCATAATAGTTTTTCATGCACTCTTGTGCCTTTATTATATTTTTGCAAGCCTTCTGTACTAGAAGAGCGTGATTGATGCCCTAGGCTTGAGCTGAATTACTTGTATAGAAGAGAGCAGTCGAGGAAATCCCTACCGAACATCAGTTTGAATGGTGTGGATTGGAGTGAAGTTTGGTATGAGGTGTTAAAACCTAAAGGTAGGTGAGTGACCCAATCTTTTGGTTTCTCTCATATGAAACAATGGTGACTTCTGTTTGACCATCTGATTGCGAATGGTAAGTGGAAGAGAGGACAAGTTTTATTCCATCAATTTTGAATAGTCCTTGCCAAAGACGACTAATAAATATCTTATTCTTGTCCGAAACAATGGTCTTCAGTTGGCCGTGGAGGTGAGAAATCTACTCAAAAAGACAATTTTAACACTGACAATGGTGTACAAATGAGGCATTGGAATAAATTCGCCTTCTTCGAGAATCTATCCACCACGACAAACAAAGTGGACTTATCTTTGGTATTCATTAAGCCTTCCACAAAGTCCATGAATGTGGAGATGATCAGTTTTCTTCTGTTGGCAAGTGAAGTGTCATTTTGACTCCTTGTGGTCGCATATGATCGGTTTGATGTCGGTACTCAAAAGTGAAGTCACATGGCCTTCCAGAATTTGAAGATTCAATGCTATGAGAGATGAGTTGTTAACCATGATATGTTGGAAAATGAGACAACTCTAAAGCCTTATAAAATGGAGATGAGGAGTCTACCTGACGTAGGACGAATCTATAGTCGGCGGAAAAACGGTGACCTAACCCTACATGCCATGCAAATTCGACGGTGTGAATTCAAAATAAATAACAAATAATTAAATCACAAGAGGTAATTTAAGCAAGATCAAAATAATTCTTTTAGGCGAGGCAAGCTTAGGCTTTCCTCCGTGTGGAGGGCCAAAACATGAGCGCGCGGAGAATCGGTCCTTCTTGCAGTTAGAGATTTTTCCCAGAAGCAAATATCATAATAAACTATACTCTCACACAAACATCAACTAACCAAGTCATATCAATGTTTTACAACCAAATACCAATACAATAACACGACACAAATATTAGGGCTGCTGTAAATAAAATAGATCTGAACGTTGGAGGGCTCAAAGCGGGATTTTGGTGGTGGGTGGACCAGATCGGGTATGGGGAAGACTGGATCTGGGCTGGAATGCCCAACTCTGAGTGATTCTAGGTGGGGATAGGCTTTGGGATGTGGCTCCACGGGTGGGGATAGGCGGCGGCTTGAGGGGAGGTTGCTGGAGGGAGTTCTGGAGGTGGACGACTGTTGAATATGGGAGTGGCTGGGCGGAGGCCTGATGTGGGAGGGGGTTTTGAGGGTAAGCGACGGCTGGACATAGCAGGGTGGGATGGTCTTGATGGTAGTCGACGGTTGGACACAACAAGGTCGGGGCGGTTTTGAGGGTAGGCGGCGGCTGGACACAGCAGGGAGAGGGGGGGGGGGGTCCTGAAGGTAGGCGGAGACTGGACACAACAGGGAGGGAGCGATTTTGAGGGTAGGCGGCGACTGAACAACAAAAGGAAAGTGGGAGGTAGAGGAAAAAAATTCAAAGATATAAGGCTTATCCAAGGAGTCGTCACCAAGGGGTTCCACTGAGTCAGCACCGCGGAGAGTTCGCTGGAAATGAGGAAGACGAGTCTCCAAATTTCGGCAATCAAGAAGACGGCAACCCTAAACATCATATTCATAATAATCTAAAATTAAGGTACCTGAAATCTGTAGAGACTTTGATAACTATTTTGGTGGAAGGAAGAGAAACAAAAACAAGCTCTTTTCTACTAATCAAAGTTATCTTTATATTTCTTTCCACACCCTCTTACAACCGGATAGTACTTTATTTATAGTCCTAAACAAGACTCTTAAAATTCATATTAAAAACAACTTTAAAATAGAACAATAAATTCTGACCATTTCTTGCTAAAACTGCCATAAGACTAAAAACGTACCCCTTGGCCTTTCAGTTACAAAAAAATCTCTTGACCTTTTATTTTCCACTAACTTTCAAATTTAAAACCTCATTAAAAAAACCTCTTGACCTTTTATTTTCCACTAACTTCCAAATTTAAAACCTCATTAAAAAACAACATTTAACGTTTATTCAACAAAACTCCCCCATAAACTTTAAATGCTTCTACCATCCTTCATGCCAATCATCTTCTTGCATTTGTCAAGAAGTACTTTCGGTAGCGGTTTTGTGAAAATATCGGCAGCTTGATCCTGACTTGCCACATGCACCAATTCCACACTTCCTTCCTTCACATGATCTCGAATAAAATGAAAACGAACGTCGATGTGTTTGCTTCTTTCATGGTTCACTGGATTCTTCGCCAACTCAATTGCTGATTTGTTGTCAACTTGAATCACGGTTGCACCTAGTTGCTTTAGCTCCATCTTGCTCAACAGATTTCTAAGCCATATCGCGTGACATACAGACCAAGATGATGCCACATATTCAGCTTCACACGTCGAGAGCGTCACGATCGGTTGCTTCTTTGAAAGCCAAGTAAATGCAGTATCTCCCATAAAGAACACATATCCCGAGGTACTTTTCCGATCGTCTATGTCTCTGTACCAATCGCTGTCGGAGTAGCCAACCAATTTGTAATCTTCTGCTTTTGAGTAGAACAGCCCGAGTGACACCGTCCCTTGGATGTACCGTAGGATTCGCTTCAACGCCTTCCAATGTGAGTGAACCGACTCCTCCATGAACCGACTTGCAATGCCGACACTTAATGAAATATCCGGCCTTGTGCATGTTAGATAGCGAAGGCTTCCTATCAAACTTCGGTATCTACTCGCATCGACACGTTCTCCTCCATCGAATTTTGAGAGTTTTGCACCTGGCTCCATTGGAGTTGATACCGGATTGCAATTTGTCATTTTGTTCTTCTTCAAAATTTCTTTTGCATATGTTTTCTGTGATATAAAAATACCCATCTCTAGTTGTCTAACCTCCAAACCAAGAAAAAACTTCATCAAGCCCAAATCTGTCATCTCAAATTCCTGTATCATTGTGCCCTTAAAATCTTCTATCATTTCATCATTGTTACCCATAAAAATGAGATCATCGACATAAAGAGCAACAAATAACACGTTACCTCCATTCTTCCTCACGTAAAAAGCATGCTCGTAGGGACATTGCTTGAACCCGTTTTCTTTGAAATATGCATTGATACGTGTATTCCATGCCCGCAGTGATTGCTTCAACCCGTAAAGCGTCTTTTTCAATTTTAGCACCTTCTTCTCTTCTCCAACTTTCACATACCCGGGTGGTTGTTCGATATAGACATCTTCTTCAAGCACACCATTCAAGAATGCCGACTTGACATCCATTTGAAATATCGGCCATTTGAATTGAGCAGCTTGTGAAATGAGTAATCGGATTGTCTCCATTCTTACAACTGGAGCAAATACCTCGTCAGAGTCGAACCCTGCCTTTTGCTTGTATCCCTTCGCAACAAGACGCGCCTTGTACCGTTCGATCTCTCCTTGAGCATTCATCTTTTTCTTGAACACCCACTTCACACCAATAAGCTGACTTCCCTTCGGCAATTTTGCTTGCTCCCATGTGTTGTTGCGGTCAATCGCCTTAATCTCCTCATTCATGGCAGTCTGCCACTTCTTGTCTCGTACCGCCTCTTCAAAACTGATATTTTCATCATCTGCCAAAAAACATACAAGGTGTACCTCATTTGTTGAATCATACAAATCTTGCAAACTTCGCATTTTGGGTTGTTGTGGTTCATCTTCATTATCGGTAGTTTCAGAGTTTATTGGTATGCTTGTTGGTGCAACGACTGGTGATTCTCCAACTTCGATGATTACCTCCGTCAAGTTATTGCAGTCCCACTCGCTTGCTTCATTTACTCGCACATCACGACTCACCATCACCTTCTTGCTTATTGGGTCGAGTAGCTTGTACCCTTTTGTCTTCTCATCATACCCAATAAAGATATACCTTTTGCTTTTGTCTTCGAGCTTCGTTCTTCGTTGATTCGGTACGTGTGCATAAGCCACACTACCGAACACTTTGAGATGAGAAACTGTCGGCTTTTGTCCGCTCCATGCCTCTTGTGGTGTTTGATCATCTAACTTCACATGCGGACATCGATTCTGTACATAGATGGCACATTGCACGGCTTCTGCCCAGAATTCCTTCGGCATCTTCTTGCTCTTGAGCATCGATCGAACCATGTCGAGAATAGTCCGATTCTTTCTCTCGGCCACACCGTTTTGTTGAGAAGAGTACGGTGCGGTTAGAAATCTCCTTATGCCTTGCTCCTCGCAATACTCCATGAAAACCGTCGAAGTATAGTAGTATACTCACCGCCTCTATCGGATCGTACAACTTTGATGTGTCTACCAGTTGCCTTCTCCACCATTACTTTGAACTTTTTGAACACCTCGAATGCCTCAGATTTTTCTTTCAAAAAATAAACCCAAATTTTTCGCGAGAAATCATCGATAAAGGAAATGAAGTACCTTTTACCGCTGAAAGATTCAGGGGTGATTGGTCCACATATGTCGGTATGAATCAATTCGAGAATGTGTTTAGCTCGATATTCTGCCCCTTTTTGAAACGAGGTTCTCGTTTGCTTGCCAAGCACACATTCTTCACAAAATTTACCCTCATAGTCCATGTCCGGCAGCCCGTGCACCATGTTCTTCTTTGTTAACCTTTTTAGACCACCATGATGTAGGTGACCAAAACGGAGATGCCACAACATCGCCTTGTCTTCTACGTTGACTTGCAAACATTTTTCTCGCATGCTTCTCAAATTCAGTTTGTACATCCGATTTCTTCCCATCTCGACTCGAGCAACTAGATGCCCTTGATTGTCTTTCAATTGTAGTACCCAGTTTTTCATGAATACCGAGTATCCCTTCTCCATGAGTTGCCCCATGCTCAAAATATTGCTTTTAAGATCAGGTACATAATAAACATTCTCGATTGACCCTTCCGTACCACCTTTTTGTAAATAGTAAATCGTACCTTAGCCTTTTACTTCGATCTTTGACGCGTCTCCGAACGACACATGTCCATCTTCAACCTCTCGCAACTCCTTGAATAGGTGTTTGTGCCCGCACATGTGGTTACTAGCGCCAGTATCGAGATACCATACTGTGTCGTTGTCGGAAACGGTATCTTTGTAGGCCATCAAGAGTACATCATCTTCTATTGTCTCCTCTTCCGCGACTAGATTCACGTTTTCTTCTACCTTTTTCTCGGAATAGCATTCCTTTGCATAGTGCCTATACTTACTGCAGTTATATCACTCGATATTTGATTTGCACTCTTTTGCGTAGTGCCCATGCTTGCCGTAGTTGTAGCATTCGACATTTGAATGATTTGACCGGCCGCCTCTCCCACGACCACGTCCTCTACCTCAATAATTTTGTTGGCTTGACTGCCCCTTCTTCTCGTCATATTCACCTCGACCGCGGCCTCCACTGCCGCGACCATTGTTGCGACCTCCACGGCCACGCCCTCTACCTCGAAAGTTTTGAGAATAGAGTAACTTTTCGTCTTTGATTGACGCCTTGGTTTGAAGTGCTTGCTCGAGTGTCTCCTCCTTTTTCTTCTTACGTTGTTCGTGTGCCTCGAGAGAACCGACAAGCTCGTCGACTGTGAGCGTCGCAAGGTCCTTTGACTCTTCTATCGCGCATACCACATTCTCAAAATTGTCGGTTAATGATCTCAAAATCTTCTCCACAACTCGCGCATCGGTTAAATCTTCACCATTACGAGTGAGTTGGTTCACCACGACTTGTACACGCGTGATGTAGTCAGATACAGTTTCCGACTCCTTCATCTTTATGCTCTCCAACTCGCCACGAAGAGTTTGAAGACGCACTTGCTTGACTCGGTCGGCACCTTTGAACACTTTTGCTAAAGTGTCCCATGCTTCTTTTGAAGTAGTTGCACCAGCAATCTTCTCAAAGCCCGACTCGTCAACGGCTCGGAACAAGAAGTAGAGAGTGGTTTTGTCTTTCTTGCGTGTTTCTTTTAACTCCTTTAGCTGATTCGCAGCCTGATTGGTGTTTGCAGCCGGCTCTACATAACCGTCTTCAACTACCTCCCATGCATCTTGCGCACCGAGCAAGGCCTTCATTTGTATGCTTCAGTTCTCGTAGTTTGCCTTCGTCAGTCGTGGTAATGGCATTTGACCCGTCACAGTCGCCATTGGCTCTGATACCAAACTGTAGAGACTTTGATAACTATTTTGGTGGAAGAAAGAGAAACAAAAACAAGCTCTTTTCTACTAATCAAAGTTATCTTTTTATTTCTTTCCACCCTCTTACAACCGGATAGTACTCTATTTATAGTCCTAAACAAGACTCTTAAAATTCATATTAAAAACAGCTTTAAAATAGAACAATAAATTCTGACCATTCCTTGCTAAAATTGCCATAAGACTCAAAACGTACCCCTTGGCCTTTCAGTTACAAAAAAACCTCTTGACCTTTTATTTTCCACTAACTTTCAAATTTAAAACCTCATTAAAAAAATCTCTTGACCTTTTATTTTCCACTAACTTCCAAATTTAAAACCTCATTAAAAAACAGCATTTAACGTTTATTCGACAAAATCAACGGCTATGATTGACTATTGGTTACGGGGCCAAAACTACATGAAATAATAACCGAAAAATACAAAACTATATATGAAATTGATTCGCAACGCGATTCCGGATGCATACACGGAGTTGGATCATCGATCCAGGCACGCCATATATGGTAAGTAGCCAATCAGCCCCGAACGGGCCCAAAACTTGTCCTCCGCCGCAGGTTCACGTCTCCACTCCGCATCATTCTCCCGGCTTGAAATATGGGTCAGAATTCTCTCGAAAAATGTCGAGTAAGACTAAATTTGGTCCACCAGAGGTCGCCCAAATGTCGTCGCCGGAAAAGTGTCCTCGCCAATCAACTCCTCCGGACTGAAAGCTTCTATCTCCGATGAATGGAGACGGTCGTATTGAAGTCGAAGTTCAGGGGCGAATCGATCAAGCTCTCCTGGTAGCATCCATGTGTCGTCGGTGAAGGGTCGTCCGCGTCAGCGAACCAGGTAGTGGCACACAAGACCATCTGTAGAGGGGATAGACTCATGCGTGATGGTCCCAGTGATAAGATCAACTCTCAACACAAGTAGAAGGATCTGGTGGGATCTGAGGTGCCAATGGTGAAACCGTTGGGGACAGAATCCTGGGTAAGTGGAGGTAAAAGGTGGGCCGAGCACAGAGCAATAAATGTGGTGGCAAAGGCTCGGGGGTAGGCTGGATGGTGGGTAATAAAAACAGTGGTAAAGGCTTGGGAGGGCCGCTAAGATGTGGGTTCGAATACTCGTGAAGTGCAAAGTATGGCGCAAGGTCCTCGACATTGAACACGAGATGGATACCCATACTCGCGGGAATGTCTAATTCATAAGCATTTGTCCCGATGCGTCTCAGGGTTGTTGATAACTCTAATTTTGTCCATGTTTTTATGTTATTTTTATTTAATAATTAATTAGTTTATAATTATTTTTTGTAATTTTATTATTGAATTTTTCTAATTTCTTATTTCAGGACAATCTGGGCTGCAAACTTCAATTTGGAGTCTATAGGGTTGACCAGGAGACAAAACTGGGCAAAAGCAATAATTTTTCAAAAGACACGCCATAGTCACGGGCGTGACCGACATGGTCACGGGCGTGACATCCTGGCGAGAACTCGGCTCGTGGAAGGAGCTACCTGCCACGTCAATTAAAATTACACGCCTTAAGGTCACGGGCGTGACCATCATTACACGGGCGTGTACTCCAGGCGTGACATCCAGTGCCCTGCCCTGACTTCCAGTCAACGGCAGTTTCACTTTGCAACAAGTCACGGGCGTGACACATTTGACACGGGCGTGACATACCCCGTGACAGCCCGGCGTGCCGACTTAATGCTGCAGTTTCAGTCGCTGGGAGTTTTCTCAAGACACGCCCACTGTCACGGGCGTGACCCGGGCTCCCCTCCAACAACGGCCGGAGTTATTCCCGCCGTTTCTGCTTCCCGCCGTTTTTCTACAACCGTCAAGACACGCCCTAGGTCACGGGCGTGACCTAGGGGCGTGACCAGCAAATTAACGACTTTTGGCGGTTTCGCGCCAACGTTCAGAGGACTTGAAGACGACGGTTCCGAGACCGACACGCCCTAGGTCACGGGCGTGACCTAGGGGCGTGACCACCCAGCAACTTTTTCTATAAATTCCAGACAGCTTCAGATGGCCGGGAAGAGATTTTTGGGGAGCTTAGTTCTGTTTTATTTACTATTTTTCCTGCATTTTCAATTCCTAGTGTAATCTTTTTTTTCAAGTCGTTCTTTAATCATGTCTTTCTTTATGCTTTCATGTAATCCTCCCATCATGATGAGTAGCTAATTTCCCAATTAGCACTTGATCATGATGAACTTTGGAATGGAATAAAATTCTTATTTTTGTCTCAAATTAGCAAGCATTCTATTTTCTAAACTTTGATTTATCTTTGATTTAATTTTTCTTCGAATTCATAAGTTGCAAATTATGTTTATTCGAGCTTAGATTCGTATCCTAGATTTACCGAGAGGTTGTGGATACGAGTAGATCACTCAAGGATAAAGAGAATTTCTTGCACCCCTCGAGAGAGGAACGCAAAATTCTTCCGCCTTGGAGTCAACTCCATTAGTGAGGTTCACCGCCTAAAGCAAGCTTAGGTCTTTCGACTGGCCGAGAGGTCTTAATCGATCTACCTAAGGTTAGTCGAGTGCGTATTCTCGAGAGAGACGCTTCGTAGCTTTGGAACCTCCGCGGTCGAAGTTAATAATTTAGATGCTTGTGCTCTTTAATTTCGTGGATTTTATTCTAGCCCAAAGGGATTCTAGATCAAGTGCTAGTCTTTTATTCATCAAATTTCTCCTCTTAATTTAACGTTTGTTTTCGTTTTCGCAAAAACCAATTTTCCGATCGATAAAATAATAGTTCGTCCTTGTGAGTACAAATACTCAACGGTCCCCGAGTTTAAATACGATATTTCCTATACTAAATTTCGATAGGTGCACTTGCCTAGTTGAGAGTTTAGTTTGGATATTTTTCAAAACTTATAAAAACACCATCAAGTTTTTGGCGCCGTTGCCGGGGACATTTTTTTTTTTTGATATTTTGAAAGCAAGGCTCTATTAATTTTATCATTTTCTTTTTGTTTTAGAAATATCAAAATCACAAAAAAAAATATTTATTTTGTTTTATTTTGGTGTATGACCTGAGGGAATCCGTCGCCTCTTTTTGATTTGGATCCGGAAATCGAGCGAACCCTTCGGCATCGCTTACGATTTCAAGTTCCGAATTTTCAAGATACGGACTCCTTAGGAGACACTCCTAATCCTTCATTAATCCTCTCTCCGTCACCGCCTTCTTCTTCTCCTTCTTCATTTAGTTCTTCTTCCCATTCTCCTAGATCTCCATCTTCTGCTTCTTCAAATATGGGTGAGCCAAATGCGGTTGAACAAAGGACTATGTCCTATTATGCCCGTCCAAACTTGGACGAGACTCAATCTAGTATTGTTCGACCCGCTATTGCCCCCAATAATTTTGAGTTGAAGCCAAGCATCATCCAAATGGTACAACAATATGTACAATTTGATGGGCTTCAAGATGAAGATCCAAACGCGCATATTTCAAATTTCTTAGAAATATGCGATACTTTTAAAATTAATGGTGTATCCGATGATGCCATCCGGCTAAGGTTATTTCCATTTACATTGCGCACTAAAGCCAAGCAGTGGTTGGGTTCTCTACCAAGAGGATCCATCACAACATGGGCTCAAATGACGGAAAGATTTCTTACGAAATATTTTCCGCCGGCTAAAACGGCTAAATTGCGCAATGATATCACTTATTTCTCCCAACTTGATTCGGAAACGTTATATGATACTTGGGAGCGTTTCAAGGAATTGCTTCGTCGATGTCCTCATCATGCAATTCCGGATTGGTTACAAATCCAAACCTTCTATAACGGCCTAAATTCTCAAACTAGGCAACATATTGATGCCGCCGCCGGTGGAACGCTTAATAACAAAACACCGGCGGCCGCACAAGAGCTTATAGAAGGTATGGCTTTGAATACCTATCAATGGAGTACACCTCGGTCTAAACCACCTAAACCGGCCGGGATGTATGAAATCGATACGGTTTCAAGTTTGTCTCTCCAGGTTGAGCAACTGCAAAAACAGATGAACGAGATGTCCGCTTCCTCGTCCAAATCTACCTGTGAGCCCCAATATTGGGAGCCTTCTACTATTGCCGAGCATGTGGATTACATGGGTAATCCGAATCGGCCACCTTATAATCCGGGTAACAATATTGGCAATACCTATCACCCGGGTATAAGGAATCACCCCAACTTCTCTTGGAGTAATCCGGGGAACGCGGCGCGCCCGCCGAACACGATTCCACCCGGCTATTTTCCACCGCAAGCTCCCAAAGCTCCCAATCTCGAGGAATTGTTCACTAAATATACGACTACAAATGACGCCAACATCCGGAATCTCACCGGATCTCTTCGAAGTTTGGAGACACAAATCGGGCAAATCGCTAAAATGCTCTCCGATCGTCAACAAGGAGCGCTACCGGGCAATACGGAGCCCAACCCCAAGGAGCATGCAAAAGCCATCACCCTACGGAGCGGGAAGGAGGTAACCACTTCTCCAAATCCGGTTGATACTTCTCCAATTCCGGTTGATACGGAGGTAATAATTTCTCCATCTTCTCCTCCGTCTAAGCCTTCTACTCTTAATAAACCAAAAGCTTATCAACCACCTCTTCCCTATCCATCTAGAATGCAAAAAAAAACCGGGTGGATGAACATCACGGTAAATTTTTGGACATGTTTAAACAAATCCAAATTAATCTACCGTTTTGTGAAATAATCGCACAAATGCCGAAATACGCCAAGTACCTCAAGGATCTTTTATCCAATAAAAAGAAACTTGAGGATATCTCCACGGTTCAATTAAATGCGGAGTGTTCGACAGTTTTACTTAATAAATTACCTAAGAAATTACCCGATCCGGGTAGTTTCTCCATTCCATGTTTGTTTGGTGATTTATTAGTAAAACGTGCGTTAGCTGATCTAGGCGCCTCAATCAATTTAATGCCTTATTCTTTAGTTAAGAAGTTGGGATTAGGAGAACCTAAACCCACAAGAATGTGCATTCAATTGGCGGATCGGTCTGTCAAGCTCCCTATGGGGATCATAGAGGATGTGCTTGTCAAAGTTGACAAATTTATCTTTCCGGTAGATTTCGTCATCTTTGACATCAAAGAGGACACCGAGGTCCCACTCATTCTCGGTCGCCCTTTTCTTGCCACCTCGCGCGCCATTATAGACGTTAGTAATGGGAAACTTCTCCTTAGAGTCGGAGATGAAGAAGTTACCTTTACTATTGACACGTCTATGAAAAACTCGCTCTCAAATGACGACTCATGTTATTATTTAGAGGCTTCTCTTGAAGAAGACTCTTTTCTTTTTTCTGAAAAATCTTTATCTTCTATTGATCATGATGCCGATTTAGAACATTTAGATTTAATTGCTCATGAAAATAGTGATAATCTCTCGATCACGCACGCACCTATTTTTGAACTTTTAGACATTGGTAGTGATCGTTTGAAAACTTCTTATGATGAACCTCCCGCGTTAGAACTAAAACAATTGCCTGATCATTTAGAGTATTTATTCTTAGCAGAGGATTCAAAACTTCCGGTTATTGTGTCGGCCTACTTGACCAATGAAGAAAAAATTAAATTATCTCATATTTTAAAACTTCATCGCCGCGCAATTGCGTGGAAGATCACGGATTTGAGAGGGATTAATCCCTCCTTTTGCACCCATAAAATTTTTTTAGAAGAACACGCTCACAAAACTATTCAACCTCAACGCCGGCTAAATCCTAACATGAAGGAGGTAGTCAAGGCCGAGGTCATAAAATTATTAGATGCGGGTATCATATATCCAATTTCGGATAGCTCTTGGGTGAGCCCGGTCCAAGTGGTGCCCAAGAAAGGAGGGTTAACGGTAGTTCCTAATGATAAAAACGAGTTAGTTCCCACTCGAACCGTTACCGGATGGCGGGTGTGCATCGATTACCGTAAATTAAATGATGCCACCCGTAAGGATCATTTTCCTTTGCCGTTTATTGACCAAATACTTGAACGGCTATCCGGGCACTCATTTTATTGTTTTCTTGATGGTCTCTCGGGATATTTTCAAATCCCAATCGCACCCGAGGACCAAGAGAAAACAACCTTCACTTGTCCGTTTGACACCTTCGCTTATCGAAGGATGCCTTTTGGTTTGTGCAACGCGCCGACAACCTTCCAAAGGTGTATGCTAGCGATCTTTGACGAATTAGTGGAGGATATCATGGAGGTGTTCATGGACGATTTCTCCGTTTTTGGAGATTCGTTTGATTTATGTTTGGCAAACCTTTCCCGTGTACTCCAAAGATGTGAGGACACGAATCTAGTTTTAAACTGGGAGAAGTGCCATTTTATGGTACGGGAGGGTTTGGTCTTAGGCCATAAAATTTCTAGTAAGGGCATAGAGGTAGATAAAGCAAAAATTGAAACTATAGAAAAGCTACCTCCCCCTTCAAATGTTAAGGCCGTTCGTAGTTTTTTGGGGCATGCCGGTTTCTATCGCCGGTTTATTAAAGATTTTTCTAAAATAACTAAGCCCCTAACCCACTTGTTAGAAAAAGACGCGCCGTTCATTTTTGACGAAAATTGTTTGCGTGCTTTTTCTCTTATTAAAGAAAAATTGATTAACGCTCCTATCATGATCGCTCCCAATTGGGAGCTTCCCTTTGAGATAATGTGCGACGCTAGTAGTTTTGCCGTTGGTGCGGTGTTAGGACAACGCATAAATAAAAACTTTCATCCTATCTATTATGCAAGCAAAACATTAACCGCCGCACAAGAAAATTACACGACCACCGAAAAAGAATTATTAGCCGTAATTTTCGCATTTGATAAATTCCGCTCATATCTCACTTTGTCTAAAATTATTGTTTTTACTGATCACTCGGCTTTAAGATATTTACTAGCAAAAACAGATGCAAAGCCGCGATTGATTAGGTGGATCTTACTACTCCAAGAATTTGATTTGGAGATTCGCGACAAGAAAGGAGCGGAGAACTTGGCGGCTGACCATCTTTCGCGGTTGGAGAACCCAAATTCGGGGGAGCTCATGGAGGAGGACATTGACGACACTTTTCCCGAGGAGCGCCTTCTCGTCATTCATAAGGTAATCACCCTCCCCACTCCTTGGTTCGCCGATTTCGCAAATTATCTTGTTGCGAGATTCCTCCCGAATGGTTTTTCTTATCAAGAAAAGAAGAAATTCTTTTCTGATTTGAAAAATTATTTTTGGGAGGATCCCTTCCTTTTTCGTGTTTGTGCGGACCAAGTAGTGCGGATGTGTGTTTCTCATGAGGAAGGCGCACGAATTTTAAAGCATTGTCATGAGGGACCCGCCGGTGGGCACTATAAAGCTACTCGGACGGCTCGGAAGATACTTGAAGCGGGCTTCTATTGGCCAAGCATCTTCAAGGATGCTCACGCCCATGTAAGTCGTTGTGAACAATGCCAACGCTCAGGTAATATTTCCCGCCGCGATGAAATGCCATTAAATACATTTTTAGAAATAGAAGTTTTTGATTTATGGGGGATCGACTTTGTTGGACCGCTACCAACATCGCATGAAAATAAATATATTTTGGTAGCGGTCGATTATGTGTCACGGTGGGTGGAAGCGCAAGCCCTTCCCACTAATGACGCCCGAGTCGTGACCCAATTTCTCAAAAAACTATTTTCACGATTTGGAGCACCGCGGGCAATAGTTAGTGATAGGGGCACCCACTTTTGTAACGCACAATTCGCCAAAGTTTTGTCTAAATACGGCGTTACACATAGGTTAGCCACCCCCTATCACCCTCAAACAAGTGGTCAGGTAGAAGTAGTTAACCGTGAAATCAAACGAATTTTGGAGAAAACGGTTTCTACTAATAGAAAGGATTGGTCGGTCAAGCTTGATGATGCTCTTTGGGCTTATCGGACCGCGTACAAGACCGCTATCGGTTGTACGCCGTACCGATTGGTCTATGGGAAAGCATGTCACTTACCGGTTGAGCTTGAGCACCGCGCCTTTTGGGCGCTTAAATTTTTAAATCTAGATGAAACTTTGTCCTCCGAGCTTCGGAAATTCCAAATTAACGAGCTCGATGAGTGGCGCTCCTTAGCCTATGAAAGTAATAAACTTTATAAGGAGCGCACAAAAATTTATCATGATAAAAAAATTAAGCACCCTAAAGATTTCAAACCGGGAGATCAAGTTCTCCTTTACAATTCGCGCCTCCGACTTTTTCCGGGCAAACTCAAGTCCCGATGGTCCGGCCCTTTTATTGTAAAAGAGGTATGGCCATATGGGACAGTGCTTATCTCGCACCCGGAACAAGGCGAATTTAAAGTGAATGGGCACCGGTTGAAGATATTCCTCGCAGGTGATACTACTAATGAGTACCGGGAGGAAATTAACCTCTCGAACCCTTAAACGAGTGCCCCGCTTGGGTCGAGCTCAACGACCATAAACAAAGCGCTTGTGGGAGGCACCCCATGCTTATCTTTTCTTCTTATTTTTTTTAATTAAATTTTCGCAGGTTTGAAGGACATCTTTTTCGGCGTGACGATCGAAGGAGTTGAGCGTCAAGTCTCGCATTTTCTTCAAGTCGGTAACTTTTGTTTTATTATCGTTTAGTTGACTCTTAAAAAATATATAAACAAAGAAAAAAGCAAAAGAAGAAAACAAAAAAAAAACAAAGAAAAATTTTTTTTGCTCCGACACGCCTCTGTCACGGGCGTGACCTATGGGTCACGGGCGTGACCGAGACGTGTTTAGTTCGTCGAGCGAAACCCGAGAGTGGTTTCGTCGAGCGCAGCGTTCCTTTCGCCTTTCGGTACTATCACGGGCGTGACCATCATTGGTCACGGGCGTGTCTAGCCCGAAATTTCGTTCGACGAAGTGAAGCTGGAAAACTTCTCTTCCTGCCCAGTCATGGCCGTGACAGTTAGTGTCACGCCCGTGACACTAACTAGTCACGGTCGTGACTAGCCCGAAAAAAAAAGAAGAAAAAAAAATAAAAAAAAATATAATTCTCGTTTCAGATACACGCCCCAGGGTCACGGGCGTGACCCTGGGCCGTGTCGTCGAATCCGAGGCGTGACCCCGGGTCAACGCCTCGGATTCCTTTTAGTAATATTTTACGCGACACGCCCCTGGTCACGGGCGTGACCAGGGGCGTGGCCATGGAATCCAATGCCAGCGCATTGGATTCCTGCACCGGACACGCCTCACACGCCCAGAGTCACGGGCGTGACTCTGGGGCGTGACCAGGGAATCCGAGGCAGGAGGCCTCGGATCCTCTTTTCTTTTTGTCCCGTGCTTGTCACGCCCCCTGTCACGGGCGTGACAGGGGGGCGTGACCAACCCGAAAACCCTATAAATAGGGCTTTTCCCCCTCTTCTTCCTCCACACCATCCAACCCTTCTCTTCTCCCTTTGCTAACCCGATTCCTTCCTTCTTCTCCCCTCTACCAAAATGCCTCGCCACCACCCTCGCTCCACCGCTTCCTCCTCCGAGCACCCCGCGGATCCCGCCGCAGCGGAAGCCATGCTCCTTTTTCAAAACCAAACCCAGCAGGAGCGCAGCGAGCGCCTACGCGCCAAACCCCTTGGCGTATTCCGCATTTTAGATTGGGCGATCCTCGCCACATTTGGAGCTGCGGATTTGGTGCGGGGATTTCTGTCCACCCCTGGATGGAGTTCCCTCTTCTCTATTTTCGAGCATGCCTTTCTTGAACTCACCGTTGAGTTCTTGGCTTCATTCGAGTTCCGCTGGGCGGCCGATGACGACTTCATCATCTTTCGCCTAGGTGGGATGGTGCATCAGCTCACCATCCGCCAGCTCAATGTCGTCATGGGTTTCTGCTCGGAGGCTTTTTCCCAATCTCCCGCCTATCTCGATTTACTTACTGATTTCCCGACCGATTTCAACCTTCTCGCCTTTTGGGCGGAAATCAGTAGTGACACCGCCCCCTACACCCCAAAGAAATCAAAAGGCAGCCAACTCATTTCTCCCGCCTTACGTATTCTCCACAACCTCCTTACCTTCACTATTTCTGGTCGCGGCGATAGCCACGGGGTGGTGACTCGGGCAGACTTACTATATTTATATAGTATGTTTTACCGGGTCCCCCTCAACCTTGGTTATCTGCTCGCCATTTTCTTTCGGCACCAGGCCGAAAATGCGAGGTTGGGAGCAGTGCACGGCGGGAACTTCATCACTTTCCTCGCGAAGCAGCTCGGCATTTGGGATGCTCTTCCACGCCTCAGCTGCGTCCAGACGCCGCAAGTTATCCAGTTCCAAACCCTTCAGGCCCTCGGCCTAGCGCGGCGACGTGATGGAGAGTTTGAGGCTATTCCCCCCGCAGTCGGTGGTGGCGATCTTGGCCTTGATTACGGTGCCGGGCCCAGCGGCACTATTCACTCTCCCCAGATTCCTCCACCACCGCAGGACCCTTCTTCCGAGCCCGGCCCTCAGAGCTATTGGGATCGTCAGTTTGCGTCTCTTCACACACGCTTAGATACGATGCAGGCCGATTTTGACGCTCGATTTGTGAGTTTTGACAGTCGATTTACCACGCTAGCGACAAATCAAGCCTCCTCCATGACACGTATTGAGCGTGAGTTTTCCGACCTCCGGACGCACTATCAGGAGCCGCGGCAGCATAGCGATGAGGATTAGCCGGCTTTCTTTTTCTTTGGGATTGTAGACCGCCCTATTGTATCTTTTCTTTTATCATTTTCTTTTCCTTTGTCATGTATCTTTTCTTTTTCGTAAAATAAAAAAAAATATGTTTTGCTTCAGCTTTCTCTTCCAGGTACTTTTTGGTGCTGCATGACCCGCTTCAGGGAAGTCTCCTATCTTTTCTCTTTATTTATTTCTTTTTCATTGGGGACAATGTCTTGTTTAAGTATGGGGGGATATTTCTCAAAGCAAAACATACAAAAAATTATTCTAATTTTCAAAAAAAAAAAAGGATTTTATTTCTTTTGTGCAATTTTGTTTTTGCTTATTTTACAAAAATACAAAAAAAATTTAAAAAAAATATACAAAAATAAAACATAGGATTACTTTCAAAATTAGGGAGATCTTTATTTCTCTATTTACTCACATGCGACATTCTAGGTATTCAACTTTTACATAAGTTTAGAAACTTTTTGATGCTTTAATTGAATTTTGAATTTTGTAGTAGAACTGTTGGCCATGCTGTGTTTCTAGTTAAGTGCACATGTTAGTAGAATTTGAGTAGAATTAAATATTCAGCATACAATCAGTTTTTCTTTTTCTGAATGCGTAGAAATAGTTTATTTTACTTCTACTTGAAAACCGGTAAAATCTAAAAATAGTTTAGGAGAGTGTGTAGAAGTTTACTAGAGAGATATTTCGCGGATCAAGAAAGAGGTATTCTTTCTCGATGTCTAGAACTTGCCCTCTAGCTATTCTCAAGACTTTGCATAGGTTAAACTCATTAGCATGAAAATGATTTAGGCATTTCTTTTGGCTAGTTTGAGCCTTTGCACCCGTACCTAACGTTTTACCCTTGCTAAGCCAATTTGAGCCTATACCCTTCCTTTTGTTATAGCTCCACCAACACTTTACCAAAGCCTAAAAAGCATCCTAATTACACACCTAAAATCGAGCTTGAAATTATAGATAAAACCAGTTTATGTGTGATTATGAGTCATTTTATTTTGGTGGCTTTTGAAAAAAATATACAAGAGTTGTTCTATTTTTCACTTCTCCTCTAAAAAAAACAAACAAAAAAAAAAGGAAAAAAAAAACCCAAAAAACAAAAAAAAGAAAAAAAAAACAAAAAAAGAAAAAGAAGAGGAAGTTGAAAAAATATTCAACATATTGAAAAAAAAAAACAAAAGGAATTGGCGAAGTTTTTCAATTTATTTCTTTTGTGCAAGCTCTCTTTAGGTTTTGGTGTGTCTACCCATCGCATTTATCTTTGTTTTTCCAAACCAAAAACCTAAGCCTACATTCCAACCTACTTAAGTCCTACTGATTTGTGCTTATAAGTTAACCTAGTGCCGTGGCGAGAGTGTGAAAGGGCAAGCCTATGGCCATCGACATTGATGGATTTCTTTGGAGGGTATCCCGATCTTCGATTTGTGCAATGTTATCTTAGCAAACACGCTACTTTCTCCCTAAACATGATTCGAAGATTTATCGTGTTTCCATCTTTGAAGTAAAAATAATAAGTGGAAACACATTTTAGAAAATTAAAAAACTAATTTGTATGCTGAGTAGGTTCTTCTACAATAATTACTACAAGCATAGGCATAAGACTTCGCATTCTACTCCTTATATTCAATTTTCGTTTTTAGCGTTAAAATTTTTCTACTCTCCATGTGAAGTTGTTTGCTCGGGACGAGCAAACGAGTAAGTATGGGGGTATTTGATAACTCTAATTTTGTCCATGTTTTTATGTTATTTTTATTTAATAATTAATTAGTTTATAATTATTTTTTGTAATTTTATTATTGAATTTTTCTAATTTCTTATTTCAGGACAATCTGGGCTGCAAACTTCAATTTGGAGTCTATAGGGTTGACCGGGAGACAAAACTGGGCAAAAGCAATAATTTTTCAAAAGACACGCCATAGTCACGGGCGTGACCGACATGGTCACGGGCGTGACATCCTGGCGAGAACTCGGCTCGTGGAAGGAGCTACCTGCCACGTCAATTAAAATTACACGCCTTAAGGTCACGGGCGTGACCATCATTACACGGGCGTGTACTCCAGGCGTGACATCCAGTGCCCTGCCCTGACTTCCAGTCAACGGCAGTTTCACTTTGCAACAAGTCACGGGCGTGACACATTTGACACGGGCGTGACATACCCCGTGACAGCCCGGCGTGCCGACTTAATGCTGCAGTTTCAGTCGCTGGGAGTTTTCTCAAGACACGCCCACTGTCACGGGCGTGACCCCTCCAACAACGGCCGGAGTTATTCCCGCCGTTTCTGCTTCCCGCCGTTTTTCTACAACCGTCAAGACACGCCCTAGGTCACGGGCGTGACCTAGGGGCGTGACCAGCAAATTAACGACTTTTGGCGGTTTCGCGCCAACGTTCAGAGGACTTGAAGACGACGGTTCCGAGACCGACACGCCCTAGGTCACGGGCGTGACCTAGGGGCGTGACCACCCAGCAACTTTTTCTATAAATTCCAGACAGCTTCAGATGGCCGGGAAGAGATTTTTGGGGAGCTTAGTTCTGTTTTATTTACTGTTTTTCCTGCATTTTCAATTCCTAGTGTAATCTTTTTTTTCAAGTCGTTCTTTAATCATGTCTTTCTTTATGCTTTCATGTAATCCTCCCATCATGATGAGTAGCTAATTTCCCAATTAGCACTTGATCATGATGAACTTTGGAATGAAATAAAATTCTTATTTTTGTCTCAAATTAGCAAGCATTCTATTTTCTAAACTTTGATTTATCTTTGATTTAATTTTTCTTCGAATTCATAAGTTGCAAATTATGTTTATTCGAGCTTAGATTCGTATCCTAGATTTACCGAGAGGTTGTGGATACGAGTAGATCACTCAAGGATAAAGAGAATTTCTTGCACCCCTCGAGAGAGGAACGCAAAATTCTTCCGCCTTGGAGTCAACTCCATTAGTGAGCTTCACCGCCTAAAGCAAGCTTAGGTCTTTCGACTGGCCGAGAGGTCTTAATCGATCTACCTAAGGTTAGTCGAGTGCGTATTCTCGAGAGAGGCGCTTCGTAGCTTTGGAACCTCCGCGGTCGAAGTTAATAATTTAGATGCTTGTGCTCTTTAATTTCGTGGATTTTATTCTAGCCCAAAGGGATTCTAGATCAAGTGCTAGTCTTTTATTCATCAAATTTCTCCTCTTAATTTAACGTTTGTTTTCGTTTTCGCAAAAACCAATTTTCCGATCGATAAAATAATAGTTCGTCCTTGTGAGTACAAATACTCAACGGTCCCCGAGTTTAAATACGATATTTCCTATACTAAATTTCGATAGGTGCACTTGCCTAGTTGAGAGTTTAGTTTGGATATTTTTCAAAACTTATAAAAACACCATCAGTTGTGGATGGACCCATTCACCTAACCCTCAAATTTTTAGCAAGCCTCGCACGAAGCCTCACAACGTAGATTCTCATCAATACCTGCTCGCCTTCATGAAATCCCTTCTCTTGTCAGTGAACATCCACATGTGATTTATAAGATTTATTACCATTATGGATTCTCCGTCGGACCGACTCATGACACATGCAAATAATGGACAAACAACTCAATAGACACATGAAAATGATGAAGAAACGACACAACGGACTCATGTCAATGATGCAAATGAAACACGACAGACACAACATGCTCTCCACGGGAAAATCTAATAATGATCGAGGTGTTTTTAAGATGTGGCGGCCTATCCGTAGGCTCTCTCGGTGGGGTGTAGAAAAACTCATGTAGTGTACTTGTGTTCTGGTGACCGTGTGAGACATCTACACTCAAATACAAGCTCGTAAAGGGTCGGAGGTCTCTCAGGGAACGTGACACATCAAGGGGCTCACCAGGAGGTACGTATGAAAAGTCATCGCGAATGCGACGACCACCTAAGTGAAAATCATGTACATCGACTATAAGACGTGACTCTAGAATGTGGTTAGTGTCTCGGCCAAGAAAGAACTCATCTGGTGGGTCAGCGGGTGGCGTGTCCCAAAACTCATCAAGAGTGTGATGTGTCTTAAGGTAGGTCCTCGAAATATGCTCAAGTGTACTCAAAGAAGGCCCTACATACGTCATGCTCCACTCAAGACCCATTCTCTGGGGCAAGGCCAAAGATGACAATGAAAAAGACGCCAATAACTTGAGACTCTTAAACGAGCGACTCACCTGAGTCGCATCCTCACCAGGATGTGACGGTTCATCAGGAGGCTCAACATGTGGGTCATCATAGAACTTGTCATCAGGGTTATGATCCTCCATATGAGTACCATCATAAGTGTTGAAACCGAAAACTCGGTCTCTTGTGAAGTTCACCTTTGGGGAAGGGGTGATCGCGCACCTACTTCTCTCCTGCAAGCCAAATAGTAAGAAGAGATGGGAACTGACCCAAGGGCTCGGCGTGGAGGTCCCACCACACACTCGGAAGATCTTAGAGCGCTTCTCCTCCTTAGCCGAAGGCCGAGCTAAGGCTACCTCAGAAAACGCAAGAAGATCTGAACACTAGTCAGCATGCCTTCTGAGGTGCCCCTTGGGTCTTATTTATAGTTTTCTGAAGACGGTCAACAAATAGCCAACCTCCGCTGTTTTGAACAGCTATGTACAACCCAACTGGGTCTGCCAACAGCGCAACTCCGCTTTTCTAACAAGCTATTCGCACCCATGGCAAGGGCACCCAGGTAATTCTACCTCTGGGCCCCACTGGACAGGTTCCAAGGATCTGAAGGTCAGCTCGCCACAAATCTCCACCCCGCTGAGGCGGACGCGACCTGGCTCCCGCAGCTCGCCTTCCCTCCTTGGGCGAGCGCGAGCCAGGCCGCCGCAGCCCGCCGACCCTCGCTCCGAGGCGGGCTGGCGGTCAGGTCGCTGGCCGGTCTGGGACTGATACTGGAGAAGGAATTCCAGAGGAATTGAGTTCGCCGAGCTTAGTTCGGCAAATGCAGGATTCTAACTCACGAGGTCAGCTCGAAGAAGGCCGAGCTCCGCTCGACGAACGCCGAACTCCGCTCGACGAACGCCGACCCCCGTCAGACGAATGCCGAGCCCCGTCCGACGAACGGCGAGCCGCGTCCGACGAACGGCGAGCCGCGTCCGACGAACGGCGAGCCGCGTCCGACGAACGGCGAGCCGCGTCCGACGAACGGCGAGCCCCGCCCGACGAACGGCGAGCCCCGCCCGACGAACGCCGAGCCCCGCCCGACGAACGCCGAGCCCCGCCCGACGAACGCCGAGCCCCGCCCGACGAACGCCGAGCCCCGCCCGACGAACGCCGAGCCCCGCCCGACGAACGCCCATCTCAACCCGAGCTCGGTTCGACAAACCCCGGGCGGACGCGGGCTGGTTGGGCCGGCTCGCACAGCTCGCCCGCCTAGCTTTGGCGGGAGCGAGCTGGCCATTCTGAATTCGCCCGCATTTTATTCTGGCGCGGACAGGTCGCCTTGGTGCGCTCTCCTTGTCTGGTAGACCCACTCGGCGAACACAGGTTGTACACAATTCCCGCTTTTTTTGAGCTTGACCAAGCTCAGAAAGAATCATCCAACCCACGTGTTCGGTGAGTGCTTTGCTGAGCTGGAAGGAATCTTTTAGTGGGTCCCACCCTCACGCTATAAATACGCCATTAGACCCTTTGGAAAAATCTCGCCTTCTTTTAGCCTTCTCCGTGAGCTGCAGCTGCACGATGCCTGCGACCGAGGAGATGCAAGCTCGGCTAGCGGCCGCAAGGGAGGGGACTAGGGCTGAGGCTCTCGAGGTCGTCCCGTGGTTGGCGCGCGGATCGCCCGACCCCCTCTTCAGGCCAGTAAAAGGGGAAATCGTCAGGCGGTCTCCCACAAACGTCCTCCCGGGATCCAGCTCGGCGGTCGGTGCCGAGGTTGCCCCTGAGGTTTGCGCACCTCCGTCTGATTTGCCGCTTTGCTTCTGACTCCTCTTTCTGTAGGTGCCTCCCCGCGAAGACGGAGGCGGCGGAGGGGAGCGGGGCCGTTCCCTCCCGTTGGCAATCGAGCGGGTCGCCAGCCCTCCGGGCCAGGGGTGCCCCCCTCCGGAGATTCCCCAGTCGCCAATTCCCCCTGGGCTGGGAAAATCATTCGCGGTTCTTGAGGGAGGACTCTTCCAGGGCCGGCCGGGCTCTTCTCGGCCATCAGCTGGTGCGGGTGACGTGCCGACGCCTGGTGAGTTCATACTCGTGCCTGTTTGTTACCGCTCGCTCTTTCTGACCTACCCCTTCGCAGTTTACAACGCGATCTTCTCCTCTGATGTCGAGATGAGCAAGGGATATTCGCCTCCCCCTGATACAGATCACATTTCCGAGTATCTGGGCGACCCGTCAGATGCGAAGGGGATGAAGAGGCAGGTGACGCGACTGCTCCAGAAGCACACGCTACTACTACAGGAGGTCTTCAACAGGGTTGACAAGGATAAGGCCGAAGTGGAGGAGCGGCTTGCAGTCCTGGAGGGAGCGAGGTGCCCAGCTGACGGAGACGGGGTTACTTCTCCCTGTGTGCACATAACACGGGCCGAGGAGCGGCTCAGGCACGCCACAGAGCAAGTCGACCTGACCCAGTAGGAGGTGGTGGCGATTCGCGAGTACCACTATCCTCGCGTGCCCCCCCCCCCCCCCCCCCTCGATCGGGGACGCGGAGGCGAGGCAGGTGGAAGTGGAGCCGCTTGCCCCCTCCCCGCTGTTGATTGCCGGGCCAGGACCACATATGCACTCTAGACCAATTCGCTTAGGAGGGTTATCCATCTTGGAACATTTTTAATGTCTGTAATAATCTGAGACTTCTCTCGCCCGCCAATGAGATTAATGCTTGTTGCACGTTACTTTTATCATGTTGCTGCTTGGTTTTCTCGGGGTGAATGCAGATGACGCCCTCTTGTTCGTTCACCATTTCTTTAAGCGGACCCGAGATCGTTGAGTCGGCTCGCTCAACCCGCCTGTCTTGTCTTGGCGGGAGCGAGCTAGGAACTTCGCAGATTGCGAGTCTGCGCGACCCGCCCACCGTTCCAGGCGGACGCGAGTCGCAGCTTGCTCGCGCTTTGGGCGGACGCGGGCGAACGTTGTTTGCTGCCGAACAGTCTTTGTAGCGCGGTTGCGAGCCGGGAAGTCGAAACGTAAGGGCTCATTTTGCTATCCGCACTTTTCCCGCCGGCGAAATGTTTTCCCGCCTTTTTTTCTTCTATAAATAGGCCTTGTCGGCTCTTTCTTACCCACCGTACTTAGGATTTCCCTTTCTCCCTTGCTTCCTGCGACCCTCGACTCGCTCACTTCCTGCGAGAACAACTTCGTTCCGCTCAGCAAACTTCCTGCGAGATGGGTGGTAGTAGCGGCGATGCGGATGGGCGGAGCAAGTGTGCCTGGACCTTCTCTGAGCACAACTTCCCCCATGCCGCCATCTCCGAAGGCGAGTTCTTCGACGCCATAGGCGACTACATACCGCCAGGCTTTGTGGCGAGGCGACCTGGGGAGGTAGAGAATATCAATGATCTCTCGGGGGAAGAGCTCTCCATCCCCACGACGCATTTCGAGGCGGGTCTCCGGCTTCCCCTATGGCCGGAGGTCCGCCAAATATTGAAATACTACGTGGTCGTCCCCGGGCAGAAGACCCCCAACTCCATCGCAATGGTGATCAGGTTCGCGTGCTTCCGGAGGGAAGAGCGGGTCGAGTTCAGTCTTGCAGTCTTTCGCAAGCTGTTCTCCTTCCGGGCGAACAAGGACGGGACCGCCTACTTCTCCAGCGGCCACGTCAAGATGCGGGAGACTGTTAACAAGAGCCATAACTGGCTAAAGAAATTTGTCTTCGTCAAGGGGACTTCGACAACGTCCCCTTCTCGCCGGTCCAGCTCAGCGAGGCGAGCTGCCGCCCCCTAGCCTGGGGGGTCATGAAGCGGAGCTGTTCGGGTTCTTCGCCGGGAAGAACTTTGAAGTCGCCTTCCTGCGCCGGAATCTAGACAACCTCGCCCCCGTCCCGCTCGGGGGAGGTAAGCTACTCGCGCTTCTCCTTTTTGCTGTCATTATCTCTCCTGATTTTAACTTTACTTTCCTGCAGGTGAGCGGAACATCCCTTTGCATCCTCCTTATGAGAGTGCGCTACTCGCTTCCAGCGAGCTCGCTCGCGCCGAGGCCGCTGCCGCCGCGCGCCGCGAGACCACGACATTTACTCCCCCAAAGCGGCCTAGCCGCGGATCGCTTCCTCCGCCGTCGCCGCCCAAAAAATCGAAGGCCGCGGGAGGCGCACCTCCCGCGGCTCGGGATAAAGGCAAGGCCCCGACGGGCCAACCTACTGCGGATCTCGCCCCCACGGCCGTCTCGGCCGCCAGCTTTCCCGGCGAGGCGGCCGACACCTCCAGGCCTCAAGAAGAGGTGCCGCCCGCCGTGAAGCCAGTGCCGAGAGGGCACCACAACTTTGGCTACGACGAGAAGAGCCTGGATGAGCTCGACATCCCCCTCCTCCTGTGGGGCAAGGAATCGAACAAGGCCGTTATCTCCACCTTGCTGCCGAGCTGGCTAGAGTGGGAGACCATCGGCGGGGAGGGCTACAACTTCTCCTTCGGCCTCTACTCGCGGGAAGATGCCACCATCTATGACGAGGAGGCCACGCGGGTGCTGATCCATGAGAGCGCGCCCAGATGGAGAAGAACGCCCCCTCGCTCAAGAGGCTGGTGACGAGAAGGAGGAAGTCCGCTGTCTCGCCCAAGAGGAGGCGGAGCAACAGAGAGAGAGGGCGGACGCGGCTGATGTCGTTGTCGCCGCCTTAGAGGAAGAAAAGGAGGCGCTACAAGCGCGGGTGCGTAAGCTGGAAGCCGCGGCAGCTGCCCCGCCGTCCTCCAGCAGTGGCTGCCAGCTCGCGCACTATACCGACTTCGAGATGGAGGAAATGATGCAGAATAACGCTGCCTGCGCGGCGAAGTATACCCTCCACACACTGCGGCGGGCGGACCTTATCAAGAGCGAGGGCGCGGGCCTTTCCGCGAGCGACGTGGTACCGACATTATTCCTTCCGGTACCGAAGTCAGGAGACAAGTCCTACCAACCCATCTAGTACTTGTCGCCCGAGAGCTCGTCTCGCTGAATCCCCGCGCCTCGCCTCTATTGTATTTTTGTTCCTGAATGTAAGCGCGGGCTGAGCCCCAAAACTTGTAATTCTTTTGTTGTCCAATCAGTGATATGTATATATATGTTCCATTCTGATGTGATGTCATCTATTTTTCCCTCTTTACTTCGTACTCGCGGCCTGGCCCGGTTCTCCCGCTCGCTGCCTCTGGGCCCGTGTCCTGTTAGCGAGATCGCGCGTCCCCTAAGAACCTAGCTTTGGAAGCATAGGGGGCCTTAGTTAGCCGAACCGCGAATCACGACTCGCCTCTTTAGCCCGGATTCTCTTCGCTACCTGTGAGATAGAGGGAGTGGGCCGGCTCACCCCGCGCCCGGGTCGCCTGCTTTTACGCGAGCTGCCCCCCATGAGGTCGCGACGCGGATTGAGTTCTTGCGACCTCGGTGGTTGCCTTGGGTGTTGGGCGAATATGTTGGGTCCCGAGAGCTCGCGCCATCGGGTCGTAGTCCCGGGCTCGCCGACCCGCCATAGTCTCGACTCGACACTCCTGGATTGCCGACCTCACTTCGTTCGTCGAGGTCTATCCCGCTGGCCAGTTGGGGGGTCTGAGTAGACTCACACGAGTGACGTCCAGCCCTGTCAGATAGGTGAGAGCCTGATAACGGGATCTGCTCGGGGTCCGGGTAGACACACACTAGTGACATCCAGCCCTGCCAGCTAGGTGAGAGCCTGACAGCGGGATCTGCTCGGGGTCCGGATTGACTCACACGAGTGACATCCAGCCCTGCCAGCTAGGTGAGAGCCTGACAACGAGATCTGTTCGGGGTTCTGGTAGACACACACGAGTGACATCCAGCCCTGCAAGATAGGTGAGAGCCTGACAGCGGGATCTGCTCGGGGTCCGGGTTGACACACATTATTGACATCCAGCCCTGCTAGCTAGGTAAGAGTCTGACAACGAGATCTGCTCGGGGTCCGGGTAGACTCACACGAGTGACATCCAGCCCTGCCAGCTAGGTGAGAGCCTGACAGCGGGATCTGCTCGGGGTCCGGGTTGACACACACGAGTGACATCCAGCCCTGCCAGCTAGGTGAGAGCCTGACAGCGGGATCTGCTCGGGGTCTGCTAGGTGCCTAGGTGAGATCTCTACCTACTCATGAATCATTGCAGGGGACTTGGCATATGAAGAAGCTTTATTAAAAAAAAGACGTTACATATCTCACGGGTAAAAGCGCTTCAAGTCATCACCACTCCAGGTGAGACTCAGGGTCTCGCCCTCCACGTTCCGGAGGTGATACCCTCCTGATTTCAATGCTTCTTTCACAATGTATGGACCCTTCCAGTTGGGGTTGAGCTTTCCCACAGCTGCTGATCTTCCCGCGACATCTACTTTCTTCAAGACCAAGTCCCCCTCGACAAATTGTTTGACTCTGGCGTGTTTGTCAAAGTACTTCGTCATTCTCCTCTTCACTTCTTCCTGTCGGATGACAGAGAGGTCACGCAGCTCCTCCACCATGTCGAGGGAGAGCCGCAGCTCCTCCTCGTTTCCAGCCGGCCATTCCTCCCTGCCTTCCCGGGCCTCTGCCACTCGAGGTGTCTGGACCTCTAATTCTATGGGAAGTACTGGTTCGCAGCCATGAGAGAGCTTGAAGGGGGTCTCTCCTGTAGCTGTGTTGGGGGTGGTCCTCAGGGCCCAGAGGACCGAGGGAAGCTGCTCCACCCAGCTCCCCTTCAGGTTCTCAATCTTTTTCTTCAGGAGGTTCACAATGATCTTGTTCGCCGCCTCCACCTGCCCGTTGCTCCTGGAGTGGTGGACCGTGAAGAATCTGAGGTCAATTCCGAGCTGCTCGCAGAAGCCGATGAATTCCGCGCTTGCGAGCTGAGGCCCGTTATCCGTGACGATGGCCTGCGACAACCCATGACGGCAGATGATCTCCCCCCAAACAAAGTTTCTGATGACCTGGGAGGTCACCTTGGCCAGCGCCTTCACCTCTAGCCACTTAGAAAAACAATCTATCATCACTAACAAGAACCTCCTTTGCCCGTTGGCCTGGGGAAACGGTGGTCCGGTTGTAGTTGGAGGGGGGCGAACAACTGACATTTGTGGCACCTCCTTGTGAACTCCGCAGCGTTGTGGCCTAGGGTAGACCAGAAGTACCCTTGTCTGACAATCCTCTCTTCCAGTGTCCGACTCCCGGAGTGGCTTTCACACTCCCCGGAGTGGACTTCTTCCAAGATCCTCTGCACTTCCCTCTCGGCCACGCAACAAGCCAACATCCCCGAGAGAGTCTTCCGATATAACTGCCCGTCCCGAAGGAGATAGTATGCCGATTTGTATCTGAACTTTTTCTTGTCCATCCCCTCCGGATATTCTCCTGTGGAAAGGAAGGTCGTGAACGGGTCCATCCACGAGGGACGTTGATCCACCTCCATCAGCTCTCCCTCTTCAATGGAAGGGCGAAAGAGATCAGATATGGTACCTCCCACCCAGGGACCGTGCTTCGCCAGCTGATCGACCTGCTCGTTCTCCTCCCTGGGCACGTGTCGGATGGAGAAGGTCTGGAACATACCGATGACCCCCTTCACCTTTGCTAAGTATAATCGGAGGGTAGGCTCTCTTGCCTCGAACTCCCCATTGATCTAGGAAGCCACCACCATGGAGTCAGTGAGGACCTCCACGTCCCAGTTCCCTGGCTAGGCGCAACCCGACGATCACCGCTTCGTACTCGGCCTGATTGTTAGTGATGGGAAAGTGCACCACCACCGTTTGCTCGATTCTCATCCCTTTGGGGCTTTCCAAGATTACCCCTACCCCCAAGGAATGTTTCCCCGAAACGCCGTCTACCTTCACCTTCCACGAAGCCGGATGAGTGAGTTCTTCCTCCGCCACCTCGACCACGTAGTCAGCCAGAAAGTTGGCCATTGCTTGAGCCTTGATCGAGAGGCGGGGGACGAAGGAGATGTCGAACTCGCTCAGTTCCACTGACCACTTAGTCAACCTGCCCGAATGCTCCACCCCCTTGAAGATGTTGTGGAGGGGATGGTCAGTCACCACTCGGATGGAGTGTGCCTGGAAGTATGATCGTAGCCTTCGAGCCGAGATGACCAGAGCGAAGGCCAGCTTTTCCAAGATAGGATATCGAAGCTTGATCTTCCTCAGGACCCGACTCACAAATATATGGGGAGCTGCTTCTTCCCCTCTTCTGGAACCAGGACAGAGCTCAAGATCTCTGCTCCGACCCTGAGATATAAAAATAGGTCCTCTCCCTCCTGGGGCCCTTGGAGCAGGGAAGCCTGAGTCAACTGCTTCTTCAGGGCCTGGAACGCCTCCTCGCACTCTTTTGTCCACTCGAACTTTTGGCCTCCCCTCAATGTCTTGAAGAAAGGTGAGCACTTCTCCCCAGCCCGGGAGAGGAACCTGCTTAATCCTGCCAGCTTCCCTGTCAACCGCTGCACCTCTTTGGTATTCCGAGGCGACCCCAGCTCCATGATGGCTTTGACCTTGTCGGGATTTGGCTCAACCCCCGCGGGGGTGATGAGGTGTCCCAAGAACTTCCCCCTGCTGGCCCCGAAGACACACTTCAAGGGGTTCAGCCTCATCTTGTATTTGTGCAGGGTGGTGAAGGTTTCCTCCAGTTCTTGGAGGTGAGAATCCACGTCTCGACTCTTGATCATGAGATCATCTACATACACCTCCAGGTTCCTACCCTTCTGATCCTGGAAGACCCTGTCCATCATCTTCTGGTACGTCGCCCCTGCGTTCTTCTGCCCAAAGAGCATCATCTTGTAGCAATAACATCAATCCCCCATGATGAACGAGACATCTTTGATGTCCGGGGGGTGCATCCTAATCTGGTGATAACCTGAAAATGCATCTAAGAAGCTCATTACAGGAAAACCGACGGCTGAGTCAACCAACGCGTCGATTCGAGGCAAGGGATAACAGTCCTTATGACATGATTTATTAAGCAAAGAAAAATCTACACACATACGTCACCTGCCGTCTCCTTTTTTAACCATAACTACATTGGAGACACAGTCGGGGTACTGTATTTCGGATACCAAGCCGGTCTTGAGGAGTTTGACCACCTCCTCTCTAATGGGCACAATCAGCTTGTCGGCGGTGGATCTCTTCTTCTGCTGTATGGGGCGAGCTCCCGGGTCTAGGTTGAGGCGGTGGCAGACCACGTCCGCGTCAATCCCTGGCATCTCCGCTGCGCTCCATGCGAAGATGTCCACGTTCTTCTGGATGCATGCCAGCATCCTGCCCCGAGCCTCCAGGGTCAGCCCCACGCTGATGTGAACCTTCTTCACCCTGCCTCCACGGGTGAGAACCTCCATCTCCACGACCTCCTCTGCAGCCTTCAGCCTGGACTGCTCTCCCTATTCTCCGACTTCCCTCTTCTCCGGGACAAGAACCTCCTCGGCTTCCACCTCTTCCTCCACGACAATTGCCTCGGCCAACTCCTGATCTTCATCTGTCACCACTTGGGTGCGGCTCCCTTTTATCTCCATCTCCTCTCCGCCACCCTCCACCTCTGCCTCCTCCATTCTCCGCTCCGTCTCCTCGGCCCCCTCCTGCCAAGATATATAGTTTACGGCGGTGACGTAGCACTCCCTTGCTACCTTGGGATCCCCCCGAACTCGGACATGGATCCCTTCGGCACTGAACTTTAAGCACTGGTGGAAGGATGAGGGGACGCAACAAAAAGCGCTGATGAGGGGCCTTCCGAAGATTGCGTTGTAGCTACTGGGGGTATCCACGATGACAAACCTGCAGTTCCAGGACTGCCCCCTAGAGTGACATGGAGCCCCACTCCTACCTCCTTCCTCTCCCCCAAAAACCCAAACAAGGGCCCATCTAAAGCCAACACCCTCTTTACCTCCACCTTTATCGTGTCGAACGCCTTCTTGAAGATGACGTTGACGGAGCTTCCGTTGTCAAATGAGGATCCTGGAGACGGTGAAATTCTCGATGGCTGTCTGGATGACCAGCGCATCACAGAAGGGATCCTCATGATCCGGCATATCCTTACTCGAGAAGGTGATCTCCTCCGGGGGTGGGGTCTGAGATGTGGAGCCAACGCTCCGATGGTATATGGTGTGGAGGCTCGCCTTCCGGGAAGCCTCGATCCCCACCCCTCCATGGATCACTCCGATCCCTCCCCGGGTCCCAACGTCCGCCCGGTCTTCACATCGATCTTCCTCCGTCCGAGGCAAGACCTCCTCAATCCTCACCTCCTGGCGACCCTGATGCTGATGCTGCTCCCTGTTTCCTCTCATTTCGAGGAACTCCGGGCACGTGGCCGTGGCGTGCCCTTCCTTTTGGTGGAAGTCGCAGTAGGGCAACTCCACCCTGATTTATCTTCTCCTTCTCCGTGCTGCTCTCCTCCTCTCCCCCATGGCTATGACCATAGCCTGATTTTTATCGGGGAGGGGAGGTCTTTGGGCCTGCCTCCAACCTGGGGGATGGAACTGATCCTGCCCCCGTGGCAGTTGTCCCTTCCTTGGTAACCTTTTTGTGGCCCCTGGTCTTGCCACTCGGGCCTCTAGCCCAACCGACGGTCCGGCTCCCGACTCCCCCACCTGGGCTGTTGTTGCTGCTGCAGTTGCCGTTGTTCCCTCTGCCGGGGTTCACCTTTCCTTTCCTTCTGACCTTTGCCACCCCTTGGCCCCTTCTCCTCCTCCGTGGCCCGCCTGGCCAGCTTCCGAGCAAACTCCGGATTCGACGCCTCCCCGTCGACTTCCCTTGTCGCCCTCTCCATCAGCTCTTCGTAGGAGAGGGGCGACACTCTCTTCAGTTGCATCCTGAAGAAACCCTGTTGCAGCCACAGGGTAAAGGCCATTATCTGGCTATGCCCGGGCATCTCCTGGACTTGGGTGGTCACTTCCTGAAACCGGTCAACATAACTCCCCAAGGTCTCGTTCACCCCCTGCTTGATGTGGAACCGGGACTCCGACTCCTTTCTCCTCTTGGAGGTGGTGAACCTCAACATGAACCCCCGACGCAGGTCCTCGAAGCAGTAAATGGAGCTGGCAGGTAGTTGGTGAAACCACTCTCTCGCCTTCTCCTTGAGGGTGATGGCGAAGAGCATGCACTTGAAGCCATCCGACATCTGCCAGATCGAGACCACGTCCTCGAACCACTGGACGTGCTGGACCGGGTCCCCCTTCCCGGTGTAGTAAGACATCTCGGGTTCCTGAACCCCTCTGGAACTGGGGCTGAGGAAACCAACTCGCTGAAGGGGCTGCCTCCTCCCGCTGGGCAAGCTGGGGGATCTCGTGCTCCCATATCGCCGAACCGGCCTTCGCTTGCCGAGCCGGGGAAGTGCACGCGCCCAGGAAGCTCGCATTCCCTTCCTTCCTTGGCGACCTCCTTCCCAGCTCGCCTGTCTGGAGCGTCCTCGCCCAGAGACGGGGATGCTATAACTGGAACTGTTGGAGTCGAGCAGTCGGCCTGCGCGCCGAGTGCAAACTTGACGAGGTTGATCACGTCCTGCTTGAAGTCTTTGAACATCCCCACTGTGGCCAGAGGGGGTGGGGGTGGCGAGTCGGACCTGTCCGAGCCTTGTCCTTCTGCTCTTGCCATCTAGCCTGTTGAAGATTTTCTGTGCTGACCACTTCCCACGTTCACCGCACCAAAACGTTGAAACCGAAAACTCGGTCTCTTGTGGAGTTCACCCGTGGGGAAGGGGTGATCGCGCACCTACTTCTCTCCTGCAAGACAAATAGTAAGAGATGGGAACTGACCCAAGGGCTCGGCGTGGAGGTCCCACCACACACCCGGAAGCTCTTAGAGCGTTTCCCCTCCTTAGCCGAAGGCCGAGCTAAGGCTATCTCAGAAAGCGCAAGAAGATCTGAACACTAGTCAGCATGCCTTCTGAGGCGCCCCTTGAGTCTTATTTATAGTTTTCTGAAGACGGTCTGCAAATAGCCAACCTCCGCTGTTTTGAATAGCTATTTGCAGCCCAACTGGATCTGCCAACAACGCAACTCCGCTGTTCTAACAAGCTATTTGCACCCCTGGCAAGGGCACCCAGGTAATTCTACTCTGAGCCCTACTGGGCAGGTTCCAAGGATCTGGAGGTCGGCTCGCCACAACTCTCCGCCCCGCTGAGGCGGACGCGACCGGGCTCCCGCAGCTCGCCTTCCCTCTTTGGGCGAGCGCGAGCCAGGCCGCCGCAACCCGCCGACCCTCGCTCTGACGCGGGCTGGTGGCCAGATCGCCTATGGGAGAGCGGGCTGGCCGGTCTGGGACTGTTACTACAGAAGGAATTCCAGTGGAATTGAGTTCGCCGAGCTTAGTTCGGCGAATCCAGGATTCTAACTCACGAGGTCAGCTCGAAGAAGGCCGAGCTCCGCTCGACGAACGCCGACCCCCGTCCGACGAACGCCGAGCCCCGTTCGACGAACGACGAGCTCCATTCGACGAACGCCGAGCCCCGCTCAACGAATGGCGAACTATGTTCGACGAACGCCGAGCCCTGCTCGACGAACGGCGAGCTCCGTTCGACCAACGCCGAGCCCTGCTCGACGAACGTCGATCTCAACCCGAGCTTGGTTCGACGAACCCCGGGCGGACGCGGGCTGGTTGGGCCGGCTCGCACAGCTCGCGCGCCTAGCTTTGGCGGGAGCGAGCTGGCCATTCTGAATTCGCTCGCATGCTATTCTGGCGCGGACAGGTCGCCTTGGTCCGCTCTCCCTGTCTGGTGGACCCACTCCGCAAACACGGGGTTGTACAGTAAGGGGCAGTGTCCCCGTGAATTAGTGACATAGCCACTACGAGATCAACACCAGACTATGGGCTCTCGGTCGTGATGTGCCTCGGCGCAATGACTAAGGGTGAGCGACATAGACCTACACTCAAGAATGAGCCTATCGGCTCGGTGTGAAGAAACATGTCTATGGTGTGCTAACTAACGTTGTATATTGCAGAAAAAGAGGTGTGGGTGAGGGTAACAACACTACAGACTCAATAGGTCGCTTAGTCTCACTGTCGGTCGGGGTCACCAGAGGTGAATCAGAAACAAAAGATAGATCACTTAATGGGCTAAGCACCTCACTGGGGTGAGAGCAATCCGGATCAGGTATCCCTTCCGCCGTGGCTGACAGGACAATGGTAAGCGTCATGATGACCTCAATATTGGAGGGACTCGTACTGCAGAGATCAAGGTGCGAGTCCAATCGACCAAATCTTGTGGATCTCATAGACTGTTCATAACGAAGGGCGAACTAATATGTCTGCTCGAGTGATTTTGAGCTATGATAAACCACCTCTGTACGTATGTCAGGTCGAAGTACAGAACGAAATCGGGAAGGGGTCATGGTTGGGTCCTCTCGGATATCACTTCTCACAACTAACTCATCAAAACGATCCATGTACTCAACAACAGACATTGATCCTTGCTGAATGGAAAATAATTGCTCGAGCAATCGACTCTTATACGACGAAGACAGATACCTCTGACACAATATACGCTTCATGTCCACCCAACTAGAGATGCGATGAAGACGATCTCGCTCGTGGGTTCTCTCACCTCTAGACCAATATGCTCTTGTTTGATCTAAAAGCGTATGTTTCGCAAACTTGATGTGCAGCTCACCGAATAACTCACAACGATCAAGTTAATACTCCATATCCACGAGCCAAAAACTGAAAGACTCGGGACTCGATGAGCTATCAAAATAAGGGACATCAGTACGAAACTGCCACTCAAGATCTCTCTCAAAACGATGATCCTCATAATAATCATCCCTAGGATAGTTGAGTCATGTTGAATGATCAACACGATCCGCTCTCGTGCAAGGATATGAACGACGACAATCATTATACTGATCTACTCTAGCATAGTGAGATCGTGTCGGTGGATCAACAGAATCTCTAGAAGTGGTGTGCTGCGGTCGAGAATAATCGTCTTAGTAACGTGAGGATCTCTCTGACATGGCTCTATGAGAGCGGGTGTAAGTGGACTCGAAGCCTCCAAATTGAGGAGAGGAATATTGGTGAAACATAGACATGATGAAACCTATAGACTCCAAAATTGCGTATCGAGAGAGTGCTCGTCCTTCGCCGCAGGTCCATGTCTCGGCTCCGCATCACTACTTCGTTGCGCGCTCCAACTTTAAATTATACTGCGAAGTCATGGTCTAATAAGTGATGTAAGGTAGGCCAGGGGTGAAAACTAAATAAGAAATTCTACATGCAACATCGGGTGAGAGTGACCATAGTGGACCTAGAATGATTAATGCAAATAACTCACAATCCGACATGAGATTGCCACTGATAATAAAGACTTAATTCATAAGCTTTTATTTTAAAGCGGCACAAATTAATTTCTAGGCGAAAAAATTTAGGCATCCGTAGCAAAATTTTACGAAGATAAATATCCTTCAAACATTAAAGAATGGAATTCATAGAACAATATTGAAATAAAGATAATGCAAACACTACACTAATGAAGACTTACAACTATGAAGCTTGGGGATGCAGCTGGTGGGAAATTTGATGATGGCGGCGATGGATTTGCGGCCACAGGTGGTGTTGTGGAAGGGTCGTTGTGGGAGGAGGGAGGAGGTTGTCGGGTGGGGGCTTGGTTAGGAAGGATCTGGAGGTTGCATGGAGGGATCAGATGTTGGGGAATTACGGAATCTGGAGAAGATCGGTCCTAGCATGGGTGTAGTGAGGGGCGGCTGTCGCGGGGGGTATGGAGGGAAGTATGTGAACAGGAGGGGTGGTGGAGGGAAGGAATAAATTGTTACCCAGGAGTTGTTACCTAGGGTTGTGACGTCGACACGGCTAACGATCCCTGGTTTTGGAGAAAACTTGTCCAAAAACTACAATAGACGTTCCACCAGCTCCCAATGTCTATTTATAATAAAAAAACTAGGGCAATCTTAAATAAGCGGCTCCGATGGCCTGTTAACATAAGGAGACCGATCTAACTAAATAATACACAAACAACAATATAATATATGAAAAATTGTAAACATGAATTTGGGCACATCAACAAAGTTGGATCGCTAATCTGATGAGGATCTTCTACGCGAGTAAACAAAAGTGTGTTCCACATTGCAATGATCTGATGGTGACATGATCCTCATCAATTCCCCCCTATTGAAATGTCCTTATGAATTGAGACAGTCATACTGTAGTCAAAGTCCAGGTGCAAAAGTGATTGAACTCTGCGGGCGCTATCCAAGTATCATCGGTGCGAGGACGCTCTATCCAATGAACCAAGTATCGACATGTAGGGACTTCCAAAGTAGCTATGAACTCGCGTGTCACAATATCTCGAATGCTTTCAGTACTCATCTCTCCTGCTGGTGGATCTGACGTAATTGTAAATGTCGATGAAGAAATTCTAAGATCCCGACTCATAGGTGGGTCATGGGTGGGGCTCAGAAGTAGGCTGGGCAGGAAACAAAATCTGTGGGGAGTAGGTCCCAGAAGCAAGTTGGGCAGGAAGCAGAATTCGTGGGGAGTCGGGCTTAGATGGGCTCCGCGGTATGGATCTGCATAATCTCGAGGCTCGCAGTATGGTGTCAAATTTTCAATACTGAATACAGAATGAACGCTCATACATTTAGGGATATTAAGTTATTAACCTTTTAAACATTTGTTTTGATTCTTATGACCGTATGAGAACCCATTCGCTTGACGCTCAATTTTTTAGCAAGTCCCTTAAGGAGACTCGGTGCGGATTCTAACCATCATCTGTTCGCTTACCTGAAATATTTGATCTCGCCTGCTACTATCTATATGCGATTTATATAATTCATTACTAGTTGTAATCATCCATCAGAACAGCTCATGTAACTCATGCAAAAGACGTGCAAAGGACTCGACTGACTCACTGAGATGGGATTCTAACGGGACAAGAAATAGGTGAATAGGTTTTCTAGATTCATCACCTGAAATTACATGAAATGGATTCAACCATTTGGACCTGTTAACCGAGTTTTTTGTATGCAAATTCCGTAATGAGGAGGGCCGAATACCAACTAGTCGCATGCTGACCTACCAAACATTGCAAATGGTCCCTTAACTTCTATTGACCACTTTAGTTTGTCCATTCATCTGTGGATGGTAGACGGAGGAAAACTTCAAGGTCTTGCCGGTGGAATGTCATTGTGAATTCCAAAAATTACTCGTAAATTTCACATCACAGTCAGATACCATGGTCTTAGGGAGGCCGTGTAGTCTAAAAGCTTCCCTTATAAATAGTGAGACGTGTGAGGCATTTGAAGTCTTGCTACATGCAATAATATGAGCCATCTTAGAAAATCTATCAACGATTACGTAAATGGAATCATGCTTCCTAAGCATGCGTGGAAGTCCTAACATGAAGTCCATACCGATGTCATCCCACGATTGGTGTAAAACCGGTTTCTGCTTGGACAATGTTTAACGACTCGAGCGACGTCTTTCTTAAGACACAGCCAAAACAATTCGCCCTCCACTAAAGATATAGTCATGTCTCTTCCAAAACAACAAGCAACACTGCCAACGTGTAACTCCCAAGTCAAAAAATCATGATAGGACGTGCGTGGGATGCAAACTTCAGGCCCAAAGAACAAATAACCCTCATTCAACTGGAACCCATCAACGCGCTCGAGGCATATCTCAGGAAGACGAAATAAATCTCGCCAAAGTCATGACATGTGTAGTGACCCTCACTCAGACACTCAAATCCCATCACGCTCGTGTTCAACGTCTCCAAGAGAGTAACTCTGTGGCTTAGGGCATCAACGGTTTGTTCTCAACACCAGCGCAGTGTTTCAAACATATTGAAAATCTTGCAGGTACTCAACCCACTGCGTGGCAATGTTCTAGTTTCCTCTGAGAATCTAAGTACCGCAACACGATGTGAACGGAATGGAGGAGAAACTTGTTGGTAAAGTGGTAGTGCCTTCAGTAGCGTGATTATTGCACTATAACGTAGAACTCCCGATTGTAATTGGAGTACTTTTGTCTGACCTCATTCAGCTTCTCACTAAAGTAATAAATTAGATGTCATTCCTGACTTAGTACTTCGTTAATGTCAACTCCAGATGCATCGCAAGTATCCTCAAATCACTTGTTAAAGTCGACGAGCCTTAGCATAGGCGCAAATGTCAATTTCTCCTTGATATCTTCAAATGCCCTCGTGGACTCCTTAGTCCATAGAAGCTCTCCTTTACAAAGTCAACTCATAAAGGGGGTCCTGATCGTATTAAATCCCCAGACAAACTATGTTGTTAAAGGTGCGCCTCAGGCACGCCTAATGCTCATGGCTCACCAGGCTCAGAGGTTTGCGCCTTCGTATGCCTTATTTACGCCTTCGTTGCCTTATTTGCGTCTTTGGATCATAAAAAGCGCGTCTGAGTGAGATTTTTGCTCTATTTATTTTTTCAAAAATAAAAAAAATATAAGAACTCAATAATTTTTGATTGATTTAGTATTTGTGGAAGATAATTGTGTGTTGAGACTTAGATATGATGCAAATAACACATTGATTCTATTTTAAGAGATATAAACGATAATATGAATGATTAATTAGTAGACTATATGAAGTGATGTTTGATGCTGATTATTTAAAATGGATGTGGTTGCGCCTTGCCTTTGTCAAGCCCGCGCCTGCGCCTTGAGCCTTCTCCTAGGCTCCAAGACACCTTTGCGCTTTGATTCGCCTTGCGCCTTTAATAACTAAATAGACGAACCTCTTATAGAAGGTGATGAGTCCGTGGAAGCTACGAGCCTCATGAACGATAGCAGGAACATGCCACTTGCAAATGGATCGGAGTTTGCCCAGATTGAGAGACATTCCAGATGCATAAACAATGAAACCCAAAAAATGTTCCGAATCCTATAAGAACGAGTCCTTCTTGAGGTTCACATATTGATTCTCCTTGTGGAGGATGTCAAACCGCAGATATAAATGGACGAGGTGGTCAGAGTGAGTGAGGCTATAAATCAGGATGCCACTCAGGGGCATTGGAGAGCCAAAATGGCATGACCGGCCACTCATACATGCCATCCTTGGTCTCAAATGTCATCTTCCATTCGTCCCTTTTTGGTGATATCTACTGCAGAGATTGATCTTCGAGAAGATCTGAGCGCTCGCCTTCATGTCGAGAAGGTCATCGAGTCGAGGAATGGGAAAGCGGCACTCGACTGTGATTTGGATGGCCTGACTATCAATCTACACGCGCTAATTGCCATCCTTCTTGGGGGTAAGAATGGTGGGTACATCACATGGACCCAGGTTCTTGCTGATAAACCGCTTTCTCAACAACTCATTGATCCGCCGTTTGAGCTCGACGTGCTCATATTCATACTGTAGTAGATAAATTCTGGAGCGAGGCTCCTGCAACGAGATCGATAGCGTGCTTGATATCTCGTAGGGGTGTCAACTCGGCGGGTAGCTCATTAAGTAAGATGATACACCCAAGTCATATCAAAAACAAACACGAACAATTATTTAGGTTGCAATAAAGGAAACACTCATACAATTGAGAGGCAGACTCCCGCCAAGCACCTGAAGGCTGGATCCTTCAAGGTACTCTCCTCTCTAAGAGAGCTAAACAACTAATACTCAAAAGATATCAAGACTCCAACCGCAGGGGTTCTTATATAGATGAAACCCATCACTACAAGACAAAAGACATAAAAAGACAATTACATAATAAATTATGTAATATAAGATAAAAGGCATGCGGTGAGGATCATCGTCCGAGCATGCATGTGCGAGGCGCATACACATCATAGGATATCAGAGAACTCATCTAAAATGTGTCGCACACGGCACGCCGGGGTGAGGCTTATGGATGTCAGTAGGCCCCTCAGATACCAAGGCGGCCGCCACTATATAGACGATACCAAAATCAGTGCTTTTTCCAAAAAAAACTCTGTCTCAGGATGTGTAAAGGCCTCATGGCACTCATGCTTGTCGACGGGTCAACCCGACCCTTGGATTTCCCCTTGGGTTAGTTAATGTGATCTTACGACCCTTGACGTTAAATACACACATGTTCGATTTGTCGAAACACGTGTCGTCTCGGTCGTATAGTCAGGGTCGCCCCATGAGTACGAGGGCTACATCTATGAGTATCACATCACACCAAACCAAATCCTCGAAGGAAGCGATACTGATATGGACCGATTAACGCTGAGTAACCTGGATAGTGGTTACTCAGCATTTGGCGCGACTTTTTTGCTCCAGTGAATTTGGACAAAAATGTTACCATTATAGAATTTATGTTTGGCATGACAACGATTATGACCGCCACCAAGCAAAGAAAACTAATTTTGAACATAAAAGTGAGTGAAGTTTCTTATGTGAGGTCGGACGTTCTGAAGGATGGTTCATAACTACCGCATTCATGACCTCCACCGCCGCGCCAAAGGTAGCCAAAGATGGAAGTTTGGATAAAAAATCAAGAATTATATATTGAGATAAGAGTGCGAGCAATGCATCCAAGGTGAAACAGTGGGAAATAATTTAGCAGCTTGTATTTAGGGATTGCCAAATAATCTCCATCGGATGGGTTTAGTGGGTACCAAATATCTAAATGGCATGGACGTGTGCAAGTACACATCTCCATTGGTACCTACAATGGCAAAATATTTTGTGATAACATCAATAAACTTGAACTGCAATATGCGGCTGGGTCGTCCTTGACAACTCAATGTTGAACCAGATGAAGGATAGAATGAGGTTCACCCTCACGCCTTCTAAGGACTCGCCATTTCCACAATCTCATGGAAAGGAGACCGTCATCTTTTTGGTGGTCTTTGAACTAGATTTGCGGGGAGATTCTGATTAACTATAAGGAGGAAGTACATGTCAGTAGCGAGGGTATCGTGGTCACGAGAACCCATGGTAGCTGAGGAGATCATACGAGACATCATAATAGACTCCAATTTTCCGTTCAATATACTCACACTCATTCTTCCAGAGACATCGTATGGGAATAATTACATTTTTTACCTCATCAGCGTGGTCTCGCATAATGTCATTATTGAAGTTTGCCCCGTGCCCCTTTGATGACCCCTATGAACTCGAGGTTGAGTTCTCTAGAAGAAAAGGCTGATGTGAGAAACTTCTTCCATGGTGACACAGTTACTTGGCAATAGACGTCCAAGTTGAGTTGTCGAGGTCTCTTCAACGAGATCTCTCCACCAAGTTGTTATGAGTTGTTGAAATTGTTGAAGTGAAAGTGGACGGTCTGAGGAAGGCAGACCGCAGCAACCGCTGCCGGTTAGCACGGTTAGCACGGTTAAGTGTTGGCGGATAGCCGGTTTTGACTATTGTTTTCTTTCTACGGTCTGTCTCAGTAAGCACATTGGAGGCAATTTGGTGGTTAGAGTTGAGCTAACCGCGACTTATGCGGTCTGGATTGGGAGACCGCGGAGTCTGCTAAGTTGGCGGGTTCTCTGGTTCGCGTGGAAGCTCGCGGTTATCGCGAATAGCGGAGGTTAACCGCAGAGTTCGCTGTGCTCTGTTTGCGCGGTCTATAGCAAGAGTCTACTGGGATTGTGGACTTGGTCACGGTGATGTGCCAAGTCTGTGTTGTTGCCTAGTTCGTGGTGACCGCATGGATTGCACTGCTTGTCGCTAGGTTGTTTGGTTGCGACCCGGCTTTGCGGTCTGGTTTTGATGTCCGCACTGATGTACGGATAGGTGCTGCTAGCCACAGTTGTTGGGCGGTTACCCTATTGCTTATGTGCAGTGACCGCACTCCCCTGATCGCCTATAAATAGGGGTCCCCGACTTGTCATTTATCACAGGAATAGTGAGAACTCAGCTCGCGTTTTGAACTTGAGGTTAGACTTTGTTAACCGCAAGTTCAAAACGAAGATTGACTTGTGTTGTGCGGCTAGAACCGGGCGACTAGGCAACTAGTTGGAGGCTCAATGTGGAACAATTGCGAATAACAATTGCGACTAGGCAACTTGCGCGACTAGAAGTCTTCTTCCTCGGGGTTGCGGATAGTTCAATAAGACAGTTCACCCAGACTCAACGGGTGGGTTATTTCCCAGTTCATCAACATCTGTTCGTGGTAAGCTTCAGCGGTCAGGCGACCTGGAAGTGGCGGACAAGGTTATCCTCAGCTTTCAATAAGCAGGCTGTCCACGTGGCTTGAGAAGCGATCTGGTAGTTTGGCGGTTTCGGTGTACAACTTTGGCGGATAGGCGGCTTGGGCGATTGACTGGTTTCAGTCCGCCGATTTTACTCTTGCTTGTATTTTTATTGCTTCCATCGGGTGCATTGCGAAATCATGTTTCGCAATATATGCCCCGCACTGTAAAGAAAATTATTAATTTCAGTGGCTCTTGTTCTTCTACTGTTTCTGGTTTATTGGGCTTGGTGTGGTTGAGTTTTCCTGCGACCTTTCTCAGCTTCCTAGAAATTGTTTACATGGGCTCGCTGGAGTAGTGTCCGGTGTGCTCAGGAGAAGAGAGCTACCAAAATCTCATAAAAAATTTAAGTGGTGGGAGTAATTCTTGCTTACATTCAACTAGCCCAAGTGGCTTTTAAATAGACTTACAAATGAGAATAAATGAAAATAAGTTCCAACACTTCAACTTAAAAGACGACATAACAACAATCAACAATAACACATAATAAAGCCCTAAAGATAATAACAGGGCACGAAGAGTAGAAATCGGGATTAAATTTTTTCACACACCCTAAACCGGCACCACATACATATATATAGGTACAATAGCACATGACATATCACGTGGAATACATAATCTCAATACGAACTAAAAGCGAATATTCAACTCCCCCCTCAAGTTGGGAATATATATTGATCATTCCCAACTTGTCAATATTGTTCTTGAAGTTGTCGCTGCATAGCCCCTTGGTGAAAACACCGGCAAGCTGATCAAATGAGCTCACAAACGGAGTGCAGACATTCGCCTTGTCGATGTGTTCTTTGATGAAGTGCCTATCAACTTCCACATGTTTGGTCCTCACATGTTGAACTGGATTGTGTGCAATGCTGATGGCCGCCTTGTTGTCACAGTAGATAGTAATAAGTTTGTTTACCTGAAGGCTCAAATCCTGGAGAATGGTTCTCAACCACAGTCCCTCACAAACGCCTTGAGCCATAACTCTGTATTCTGCTTCAGCACTTGAGCGAGCTACCATGTTCTACTTCTTGCTCTTCCATGAAACCGGGTTGCCTCCCACAAATGTGCAGTACCCCGTTGTTGATTTTCTATCATCTTGATTAACAGCCCAATCAACATCAGTAAATACCTCAACCTCTAACGACTGATTAGCCTTGAACAGAATCCCACGCCCTGGTGTCTTTTTGAGATATCGCAACACCCTAAAGGCAGCCTGCTGATGACATAACGTGGGGGAGTGCATATACCGGCTTAGGACACCCACCATATACGTGATATCCGGGCGAGTATGAGACAGATATATGAGTCTCCCAACCAGTCATTGGTATTTTGAGGCTTCCGCTTTTTTCCCACTAATATCTGCATCAATCTTATGATTAGCCTCAATTGGAGTGTCAACAGGAGCACACCCAAGCATCCCAGTCTCCTCCAGAAGATCAAGAGTATACTTCCTTTGGGAAATGAAGATACCCTGTCGGGACCTCGCAACTTCAATTCTCAAAAAATATTTCAGCTTTCCCAGATCCTTGACTTCAAATTCTTCGTCCAGTTATTTTTTCAAGTATTTGATCTCATCCAAGTCATCTCCGGTAATGATGATGTCGTCCACCTACACAATAAGTATAGAAACCAGAGCACCCTTCCTCTTGATAGAGGGTATGATCAGCTTGACTTTGAGTATATCCAAGTCGTAGCATGGTCTTGTTAAAACGCACAAACCACGCTCTTGGAGAATGTTTCAGGTCATACATGGATTTTAACAGGAGACCGACCCTCCGGTTGGACTCTTTGGCATCAAGGCCAGGGGGAATATCCATATAGACCTCTTCCAGATCACCATGCAGGAATGCATTCTTGACATCAAGCCGCAGTAACTCCCATCCGCGAATCACAACACAAGAAAGAAGCACATGGATTGAGTTCATCTTGGCAACAAGAGCAAAGGTCTTCTGGTAGTCAATGCCTTGAGCTTGGGTATATCCTCGAGCCACTAAATGAGCTTTGTATCGCTCCACCACCCCATCTTGGTTCTGTCTAACAGTGAAGACCCAGCGGGATCCCACCGTTCGCTTCCCAGGGGGAAGGATAGTGAGCCGCCATGTTTTATTTTTATCCAAGACACTCAGTTCCTCCACCATAGTCTGTTTTCATTCAGGTATCTGAACAGCCTCCTGCCATGTCTTAGGAATCACAATAGATGAAAGAGAGGAGATAAAGGTTTATGAGCCTGAGATAGATGAGTATAACAAATGTAGTTGGCAATGGGGTGTTTGGTGCTACCCCTTTTACCTATAAGACGTGCAAGAGGAACATGGAGGTCATCATCTGAATCTGGAGCTGAGACGGTCACAGGTACTGGCGGAACATTCACAGTCTGCACCTGCTCAACAGTCCTGGGACTATTGAAGCCAGTAACCCGACTTCACCTAGAGTTCGGACCTAAAGTTGCAGCTCACACCTACTCTTCTTGAACCACCCTCCCGACGTGAGTCACAGAATCAGAAACAGACCGAGGGTCTCAGCTCGGAGGTCCCACCTCTTACCCGGAAGAATCAGAAGTTCTCCCCCTCCCTAGCCAGTGCTGAGCTAGGTGCCTTTGAGGAAGAATATAGATGGGTCAACAACCTTTTCAAGGCACCTTATCGGTCTATTTATAGGCTTCTGAGTTTGACCTGCCAATAATCAAACTGAACCGACCTGAAATTACCAAAATACCCTGGATTGGATCTGCCAACAGCCAAACTCCGCTGTTATGGAAGGTTATACGCAGACCACGGAGGGCAAAAAGGTAAAATTACCTGGGGTAAAAGGGTAAATTCCCCTTTTGGGGGTAAGAAAGTAAAAACACGTTTTTTCCTCATACGACGAATGAGAAATTGGCCAGTGGGCAAGACGAGCCTACCTGCTCGTCTCGCAAGTCTCCTGCCTTGGGAGAGTCATCCCGCCACCAAGGGCCTGCCCGCGCCGCGAGAGAGGTCTCGCCTACTCCGCTGCACCCCATCTCGCCTTCGGCGAGTGGACCCCATGGTCTCACTCGCCCCTAGCCCAGTGCTCTCACTCGGATTGCCCCCCGCGAGCCCAAGGTTGTACAGGGACGCCATGAGTACGTGTATAATATAGGTGGAACGGAGGTGGAAGAATGGGAAGCGACAACATTTGGAAAAGGAGATTCAATGTTAACAATTGGAAGAGGAGATTCAATGTTCTCGTCACTGTCACATCTGGTCTCCCCCTGACGAGGACGAAAGTACGACTCCCCCTCACTAAATGTGACATCCACAGTGTAATAGTAGCGCTGAGTCAGAGGATGATAACAACAATACCCTTTGGTGGTAGGGGAGTACCCAACGAAAGTACACCGCAAGGAACGCGCATCAAGTTTATCACGATGCGAGGTATGAACATGAACAAAACATTCAGAGTCAAAGATACGAGGAGCAAGCTGAGAGGTGTGGACGATGCGTTGTTTGGTAAGACGCGATAGGGGCGTATCAAATGAGAGAGCACGAGACGGAAGACGGTTAATGAGATGAGCAGCTGTGAGAACTGCATCACCCCAGTAGAATTTGGGAAGGTGCATAGCAAGGAGTAAACATCGAGCCACCTCCAGCAAATGTCTATTCTTCCGTTCGGCCACCCCATTTTGTGTGGAAGTGTGGACGCACGTGGTTTGATGCATGATGACATTATCGGATAGATAAGCCCCAAAAACACCCCAATCATCATATTCTCCACCATTATCACTACACAACACGAATTTTGCCACCAAATTGTTTCACCATCTTATAAAACGTCTGAAAACAGGAAAGAACATCACTTTTCTTTTTAAGCAGATAAACCCACGTAACGCGGGAGTGACAATCAATAAAAGTAACAAATCATTTATAACCAGATAAAGATAACACTGGAGACGGGCCCCAAACATCAGAGTGAATAACATCGAATGGACAAAAACTAGGGACAGACAAATGACTAGTACTCTGACGTACATGTTTAGAACGTTCACATGCATCACAAGAGAGACTGAATTAAAGAGATAAAACAGAAAATAATTTAGTAAGATAAAGAGGCGAAGGGTGGCCAAGGCGCTGGTGCCAACGTTGAATGTCATGTAGAGTTGGAGATCTGGTGGATGAAAAGACATTGGAAGAAGACTGGTCCAGCAAATACAGACCACCAACGTTCGTACCACTGCCAAGCGTCCGCCTCGTATCCAGATACTGAAATACACAAACATCAGGAAAGAAGTCACAAAACAGTTTAAAGAAGTAGTTAAGTGACTAATGGAAAACAATTTGCGAGGGAAAGACTGGACATGCAAAACAGAGGACAGTGATAGGTCGGGAGAACAAGTGACAGTCCCTTTACCAGCGATGGCGGAGAGGGAGCCATTAGCAGCAATAACCTTATCACGACCAGAAATAGGACTATAAAAGGTAAAACCTGAGGCAGAATCAGTCATGTGATCGGTCACACCCGAGTCAATAATCCACGCAGAAGGTGAGGAGGACACAACATGAGCACTGGAGAGACCCGAAGTAGCAACAGCAGCATGAGAACCAACAGTATGAGAGTCAGTGTGGGAGCGCAGCATGCAACGAAGAGCATCTAACTCAAAAGCAGACATGCCGCCAGAGGTGTCCTGAACCTCAGTAGAGTGCGCAGAAAACTGAGTACGATCGCCAGACTGACGGCCACCACCTCGGTGCCCACCGCGACCCAGAGCACTAGAACCCCGACCAGCAGGGGCAAGGTGAGGGTGTGAACAAAAACAGGAGTCCCTGGTATGACCTTTCTTCCCACAGTAGCTACAAAGAGGAGGTCCGCGTGAAGCAGCAGCAAGCGCAGAATGATCAGTAGCAGGAGCGGCACCAAGTGTACGACGACGATTCTCATCATTGAGGAGCATGCTGAAGGCCTCCCGAAGAGAGGGAAGTGACTCACAATGGAGAACATGCAAGCGAACAACATCAAACTCCATGTTAAACCCCATAAGGAGGACGTGAACACGAAAACGATCTTTGTCTTTCTGAAATGTCAGCGCATAAGCAGTACAAGCAGTCGTAAAAGTATTGAAGAAGTCCAGTTCCTGATAGAGGCGCTCAAACTCATAATAGTAGGCAGAAACAGACATAGTGCCCTGCTTCAGCTCCAGAACACGGCGAGTGAGCTCATACACTTGCATCGAACTGCCTGCCTGAGAGTAGGTATCACGGGCCCGAGTCCAAGTATCATATGCGGAGTCCAACAACATATAACAACGATACACCTGAGGGGACATCGAGTGAAGTAACCATGAAACAACCAACGAATTTTCTGCATCCCATTTTTTCCAGGTGGGATCGGTATGTGGTGGCTCAATGGTGGTACCATCAACAAGTCCATATAACTGGTGGCTACGAATAGCATGCTGGGCCGCCCTGGACCATTCCAGATAATTCGTGCCATCCAAGGCAACAGTAGTGATCTTCAACGAGCCAGACGGGCCATGACTCCAAGTAGGGTCGGCAGACGAACCGGTTGGAACACCGGATTGAGGAGCCGTGGAGATAGTGGACTGATCATCCATTGAGAAGAGAGATGGATGAGCTCCAAATCAGAGAAGACGGTCTCCAACGGGTCCCCCGTGGATCATGACGCAGGAAGGAACACCGGAGGAGGTGAGCAAGGTGTCTCTGGGTTCCCCATGGAGGACAAAACGGCTGGAGACGCGGGGGGGCGCCCGAAAGGCCGGGCGGAGAAGGCCTCCGAAGGCGTAGAGTTGCTGAAGAGAGACGGAGAGCCGCGGAAGAGAGACGGTGGCGGCGGACTGGCGAACGGGCGAGCGGGCGAGCTGAGTGGCGGCGGACTGGCAACGGCTCGAGCGGAAGGAGGCGAGCGGGATCGACAAAAGCTGGAGCGGCGGAATCCCTAATTCCTCTGATAACAAGTAGAAATCGGGATTAAATTTTTTCACACACCCTAAACTGGACACCACATACATATATATATAGGTACAATAGCACGTGCCATATCACCTGAAATACATAATATCAATATGAACTAAAAGCGAATATTCAACTCGAAGCCCATAACACAAATCTGTTTCCCAAGCAAACCTTGTTTGTCTATATTTCCTCATTTGCGAGTGGTGTCTGGAACATCCATTCCTACTTCATGTGTGGGTTACTGCGGGTTACTGGCTCCAAACAATTGTCTTCTCCAAATCTGTCCGAAAATAAAACTGAGATTTATAAATTAGAGACAAATAGTTGCCATGCTTTTGATGATGATGATGAGCTGCCTCACAGAAGCTGAAGTTTCAAAAGAGAATCATTAAATTGTATTTGGAATCTCCAATTTATCTAATAAGCTTACCTTATTAACCAAATTACCTTCTTCTACAGAACAGGCCAAACTCTCCTTCAAATTCATCTCCATTCCCGGCATTTTCACCTCGAAACATCATCCTCTATTTGCAGGTCGAAGGCGTGAACTCCTTGGTGTCAGAAATGGCCCACGTTGCTGCGCTAGAGCAAGCTTTGCTGAATCAATCACGGAAGCTCCTGTCGAGAGTAGCGGCATTGAATGTAACGGCCGCCGATATCTTCTTCCCGTATATCTTTAATTCCAAAAATCACTGTTTCAGTAAAATTGTAAAATCTGGAACAGGTTAAAAACTGTAGCCTGCGAGGCCATCTCCTTCAACTAAAAGGCAGAACCAGCGGGATTTAACCACACACAGGAGAGAGAATTCCTCCCCAGCTTCTTTGACTACTAACACCATATCAACCTTCTCAGAAAGGTAATAATAAAAGCCTGGTGATGGTTGGTTAATACTGTAGTGTATTCTTTTCTTCTTTATCTGGGTTTTTTTTTTGTATGGAGCTTTCCATAAGAAAGAGAGATGAACCCTAAAAAATTGTCTTTTTATTAAAAAAAAAGATAGCATCAGGAGATCTATACGAGAAAACCTTCTCCGTTAGGAATAGCCCTTCAATGCCGCCAGAGCTGCTGTTCTTGTATACAAGATTCTGAAATTTTTACATATTTTTCAGGGCGCTCCTTCCTGTACATATATGTTTAAGGCTTCTTTTTCATTAGCAAGTGTATTTGGCCGCTCTCCTAATTTTATTCCTTTTTAGTGCCCATTGTTTGTAATATGATTTTATGTACATTCGATGCTGAGCGGTTGACCTAAATTTTATAATTGTCGTGATGCAAATGATATAATATGCTACTACTTCAGGCATGCATGTCTATCTACGTCCTCTTCGCATGTGTTTGTGTGCAATTCAAAAATCATTTTGTTATTAGCAAAATAAATAGTTAGTAAAAACTTCAGAACAAACAGTCAATGCTGCAAGAAAATTAATATGGTTGCACTCAGAATTCAACTTGAATCAATTCTGCAAATGTTAATAAACCCTCTGATTACCATCATGCACATAGCTCTGGAAAATTGGGTTCCAAGAACTCAAAGTGAGTACAACTCAGCTCGCTTTAAGATGTGTGCGGGCATCCAACGCGCGCTGACCGTTGGATGCCCGCACTTTATCGTAAAGTGCAGCAAGTGCACTTTACTTCCCCCGATTCCGAGGAAAAAAAGACTAAAAAACAAACTATTGAGGTTTCCTTCTGGCAGCACTCAATTTTTTGAGGAACATATCCCATATAATTAGTACAGGTTGAACTCATCTTATATTTAAAATTGCAAAAATCTACCTTATAAGTATACATTTTATAATATTCATGCAAAAAAAATATTTTCTTAAGAGTAAGTTTCAGGAGAATTTTTTTGTGCATGGATGTTATGAAGTGTAACTTAGAGTTTTTTTTTAAAAAGTTCGATGGCGCAATTTGTAATTTAGCTAAGTTAGAGGGGAGGTCTGGATAAATATCGCAATTTATATATAAATATATATAATAAAGCTATAAAGAAAATTTATGTTGCTAATTTAGACAAATGTAAAAATGGCTTTTCTTAAAAAGAAATTGTATAATATGAATTATTATAAAATAATAATTAATAAATTTAATAAATGGCATTTGCGCGCGAGCCACATTATGAGATCGGAGCATTTCTGAATATTTTCAATATCAAACATTATCCTCTGCCGTATGATTTTCATGTAGTTCTTGATTTTGACACCGGTCATGCACATCTTGTACACATAGGCCTCATCTGGTTCCGCATTTTTCGCCAGCGTTTGCGGCAAATGTCATGGCACGGCCGGTAAATAAACGGCCGGCGGTGGCGTTTGCCGCATTTCCTCCCGCTGTGCCGTGAACTATGGAGCAGAAAGCTCTTGCTCGAACAACCATCTCGCCCCTCCAGTTTGAAAGCCCGTGTCCACCTCCGGGTTCCGCCTGTCACCGCTGAACCAAATGAGGTCATAAACTGCCATCCTTTAAGAGGAGGATTTTTTTTGTACCGCACCTAATATTAAGACTTCATTTGGTTTAGCGGTGACGGGTTGATCCGGCGGGTGGAAACAGAATGTTTGAATCGGAGAGGGGAGGTGGCTGCTCCAGACGGAGCTTTTTGGAGCATTTCTCAAGGCGGGCCGGTGGAAACAGAGCAAACGTCATCGGAGATTCATTTGTTTACCCTCCTTCCGGTGGCGTTTTCCCAAAACAAAGCAGTGAAACGCCCAAACAAATAGAGCCTAAACCATGTGGTTAGCAGGTGGAGTTATTAAAAAAGGATTGTTATTTGCACTATAAAATTCACTATTCGTAATTTTTTGATATTCCTACCATAATTTTTTAAGAAAAATATCTCCAAATACAAGTTAAATTTTAGCACAGCGCCAACAACTCCTCCTGGCTCGACCCCTGCACAGAAGTTCTCGGCGTCTCCTCCCTTGATTGTCATTCGCCTGGAAGGAGTTGAAAAATCGAACAACAATTTTCATTTTCTCCCTCCCTCCCTCCAAATGGTCACAAGTCACAACCCCTCCAAATGTGTAGGGAAGGTTCAAATTCAGAAAAAACTACTTACATTTGACTTTTCAAATGGACATAATCTCTTTGAATAAAAAGAAGATTTTTTAAAATCTTCTTTTCTAGAGAGCAGGTCGCAGGCTTATAGCCTTCGTAGGAGTAAGAAGAGGCGGGCGGAAGGGCTTGATCCAGTCCGGTCAGCTACGGCGGGGTGCGAGGAACATTCAGGCTGCTTGCTTGGAAGTTGCTGGCGGTCTGGCACCAGCAAGGTGAGAGGTTGCTCCAGTCAGCGTCGAGACCGGCTGGAAGAGAGGGAAGAGTCGCCGGAAGAGACAGACTGCTGCTGTTTGCGATTAGCCAATGTTCAAAACAAAAGAAAAGACCTAATATTAGGTGTGAATAGTCAAATTTGTAGTGCGGATAACAATAAAGTTAAAGAACGGCTAAGATGCATCTGCGCCACGGTACTCGTATACATTACCCATACCAAAAAAATTTTTCCTTTAGAGGGTGAGAGACGTGTTCATTGATAAAGTTTGATAAAGTTTATGATTGAGATTTTTTTTAAAAAAAGACAATTAATTTTGGTGATTGTTAACCGCAACCCGGAATTGGCTAGTCGCACCCCAAAATCTTCCAATTTTTCGCGTCTTTTCAAAATACGCCTTGTACATGCAATTTCAGAAAAAAGTGTTCAACACGAAAGTTGTAGATATCGACGGGATCTACAACTTTCGTGTTGAACACCTTTCCTAAAATTGCATGTACAAGGCGTATTTCGAAAATGCGCAAAATCTAGGCATATTTCCAAAGTACGTCTTGTACATACATTTTTAGGAAACGTGATCAACACGAAAGTTGTAGATCTCGTCGATATCTACAACTTTCGTGTTGAACACTTTTCCTGATATTGCGTGTACAAAGCGTATTTCGAAAAAGCGCAAAAAATTGAGAGATTTTGGGGTGCGAATAGTAAAAGAACGGGTTGCGGTTAACAATCACCTTAATTTTTCTTGCTCTTCATCCAATTATGTGCTGAAAAGCGCTTCTTTATATGATGGGTTCCTCCTGAATTTTCTGAGTTAAATCGGAAAGATTTCGATCAAGGACACGGGGAATAGCCAACCCAGACAAACAAGTTGTGTGCACCAAGTCGCGCTTGCCTAGAGACTCAAAAACAATCATGAAGGAGGGGAAAGGAAAGCGAACTCGAAAGCGCAAGCGACAAGAACGCGCACGTGCGGGCAGTGCGCCCGGGCGGATTGCCAGGCCACGAGCGCAGGAGGCCAACCCGCACTTGCGTGTGGCATGCGCGCTGGCACACACCACTCACTGCCTACGACCACATCTGTCGCAACCCACTTTTTCTCAATATTTTTATATTATTGAAATAAAAAAAATACGTGTCGTAATGCCACGTCGTATAGAGGACAACTGCAGACGTTCAGACAAATCCAACTTTTCACTTATTTTCATAAAAGACCTAAGATTTATGTTTGAAATATAGTTTAAATTCAAAGTTTGATTTGGCCATGTCTCTCGCTCCAGTGAATCAGCTAGTACATAAGTAAAAATATATATAAATATACATCAGAAAATACATGATTTACTTCATTTTATCCTATTCGGACATGAACACTCAACTAGCATTCTAATGATTTGAAATTTTTTAAATTTAGTATAAGTAAAAGAAAATTTATAATCCTTGAAATAATATGACATTAAGTAAAAGAGATGTCATGTCTTCATGCTAAAATGCAGATTATATATATTTAAAATATCTAACATGCATCATAGCATAAAATATTCTCAGTGAGCATTAATATATAAAACAGGTAAGTAGCAGCAACGAAGTAGGCAAGAAGTCTAACACACCAAAACATACACTATGAGCGCCAACAACCTGAGACGAACCCATAATATCAAGTACCTGCCTGAATTGAGAAAGAAGCAACACGTACCTCACAACGGTGAGGGAAAAACAGCTAGCCACAACAACCGAAAGCCTAGAGTCACAAACTCTAACAGCCCATACCATAAATACTCCAAATTTGAGGCATTCAAAAGAAAAGAACCCATTATCAAGAAAATTGTTTTGCAAGAGGCGGCTAAGAAATGAAAAAACCAAAAAAACATTGTTATTTAGTTTAATTGTATTCACTTTCAACCAAAATTAGCCTTTTATTCAATTATAAGAAATATCAACATGTAAAAAGTTAGACTAAGGCGGTGGCTATCATTTAACGCAAACCATCTGACCATAAAATTACAAGGGCAATGTGGAGGTGGCCTCATCAACTAACACTCACAACCCACTATATCACAAAGGCAATGTGGAGGTGGCCTCATCCACTAACACCCATAGCCCAACATATAACAAAGGGAATGTGGAGGTGGCCGCTCAGATATTTCCCAGAATGTCACCTATGTCAGAATTACTCTAGCCCAAGAACATTTAACAATAAAGTTTTTCGCTTCTCATCATCAATTGAGCTGTGTTGAAGTCAAAAACTGGCTTCAACGAGAGTTGAGACCTTGAGATGTAGCCGACACCTATTTCTCTAAACCCCAACCACTGACTAGTGATAAAGGACAAAAAACTGACCCTAAGCCTCAGCTGGGAGGTCCCTCCTCTAACCCGGAAGTTCTCTGAGCGCTTCCCCTCCAAAGCCAATTGCTGGGCTAAGAGTACCTCAAAAAACTATAGAAGAAAAAATTAGAGTATGGGAAAATCTGCCTTCTGAGATATCATGTGGGTCTATTTATAGATTTTCAATGTCTGGTCTGCAAAAAGCGTAATTCTACTGCCCTAAAATTACTAAAATGCCTCTGGGTTGGTCTGACAATAGCCAAACTCCGTTGTTCTGAGGAGCTAAATGCAGACGCATGGGTATTTAGGTAATTTAAGGTCTATGTCCCATTTGGCGGAAGCTCTTCCTGCCGAGCTCTGTTGGAACCCTGCCCCGCTCTGAGCGCGAGCCTTCACGCCTACCCCGGACGGGAACCAAAAGACTGAAGGGGCGTTGAGTAGAGAAACATCTCTCAACGCCGAGGGTTGATGGGCTTCCGCCAACTTGAGGCGCGAGCCCTTTCGCCTGCCCAAGGCTGGAGCCTTCCCGGCCGCCCTGATTCAGCTATAGCCTAAACCTAAACCTGTTTGACGAAAACTTAAGTCGAAGGCTCAATTCGAAGAATTGGCGTTCGACGAATAACGTTCGACGGATGGCGTTCGACGAATAATGTTCGACGAATGACGTTCGATGAATGGCGCTTAACGAAATAACGTTACTCGACCTCTGGGCGAGAGCCTTCCCGCCCACTTACGGCGAGAGCACTCCTGCCCACTTTCTTATCTCATCCAATTTTAGCCCAAAGCTTAGCCCAATCCGGGTCCTTGAGTTATCTTGGTCCTACCCAGCGAATATGAGGTTGTACAAGCTGCATGATGGGGGTGCCTCTGATCGTCCTTTCGAGCAATGTGTTGGGGAGGTCGTTACAACCTCCATCGCCTACGGCCACCGTCGACCACCGCCGCCGTCGGGCAACAAGCCTATGCCACCTGAGCCGCCCGGGGGACATTTCCATCATTTCATGAAAATTGGCGATCCAGATGACTGCAACGGAGCGATGTCATTCACCACCTCAAAATCTGCCCAGACGCAATTACCAACATGTCTCTCAAGAAAATTATAAAAAGGCTTTCAAGACTTCATTTAATTTGAAGACAAACAACTCCAGAGACTAGAGAGAACTCTGAGGTTTTTCAATGAAAACGTTGGACTTAGATCATTTCTCTATTTGGAATTCGTTTCGCTCCCTCTCTAGAGTGCATAATTCCTGGAGCTCACTTGATTGCTTTTGTGAGTCTGGGAGAAGGCACTGAGATTCGCTTTTGCGTTTGTTGGCATGAAGGCATCACACGACTTCAAGGACTCAACATTTTTCTCAACTGGAGCGCTCTCAATAAGACTCTGATTCTGCGGGAGCTCTCTCATCTAGGCTCCAGGGACTTATCATATTTCCCATCGGAGCGCTCTCATCAACGCTCCCAAAACTTAGTTTATTTTTTGCTGCATTTATACTCAAAGCTTATAATGGATAGGTGGCTTGTCACCCTCCAAGAAAACTCCCGAAATTTGTAAACTCAAAGAGAAATAGTGGATTTGGGTCCGACATAGATCTGGTCACGTGGTTTTTCACCCTTTCCGGGGTTTCCAAGGTAAAAAAAATCTTCTCATCATTTGTCATTGGATTTTCATTGACTGTTTACGCGCCCGGTCCAATTTCGAGTTAAGTCGGCCCGATTCTCCGGACCGAGGAAAAAACCGGTGACCCGCAACAATGTATATGCATATGTATATATATATATGATCTTTTTTGTGTTAACATAAATTCCGTGTAATTAATAGGTTCCCAAAAATATTAATGTGGTCAGATTGGACTAACAAGACAACGACTGTGATCGGCTAGCTAAGACCATTCCAATGACCAAATTTTGCATGATTTCGAGTTCGTCCGAGCCCTCAAATAATCCATCCAATGAGTAGCAGGAGAACTGAACTGATCCTGCTTGCTCGAATCCATCAGCCCTAGCTGATCAAACACGTTCATCTGCCGAGCGGGCATAACGCCGAGCGGGCATAACGGGAGGGGCGGCGTGCCTCCCCCTTGTCGTTGCCAGCCACCGAGTGTTGAAAATTGTGAAGTGGAAGTGGTTGGTGGGCAGGCCGGGCGGACTGAGCGGACAGTTCTGGCGGACAGGGCGGACTAGGCGGACTGCTGTTATGCGGCCTAGTGATAAGTCTAGTGGAAGCTGGCTGTTCTTCTGAGCGGGTTGTTTGGATGAAGTCCGCGGACTGTGCGGCCTGTTATCTGCGGATAGGGCGTTAGCTGATTGGTTTAGCCAAGGAGCGGCCTGAGCGGATAAAGGCTTTCTAGTGCGTTGCTCAATGGCCGCATTGCAAGTTTGTGTAACCGGCGGTTTGGCTCATGTCCGCGGGAAGCTTGCGGACTGGCGTGTCCGCGATGTGTGCTATTGCAGACTGGACTTAGAGTTTGGCTGATTCCTGTTGCAGGTTGGAGACCGCGCGGTCTGTTGCTGTTTGGAGACCGGGCGGTCTGGCGGTTTCTCCTAGCCGGTCTGTGTGCCAGGCTATTGTTGTTTGGTATCCCAGCGGTCAGGCGGCTTGTCTCAGTCGACTAGGAGACCGAGCGGTCTAGCGGTCTCCTGTGGCGGTTTGATCTCTCCTCCTGTTGGTAGTCGGGCGGTTAGCCGGTTTGTCTAACCGCACGGCTTGTCCGGTTTGTCTTTTGTAAAGCCGCATACACTTGTAAATTTTTAGTCCCACATTAATTATTTGTAATCTCTCTCATCTCCTCCATTCTATAAAAGGAAGGCTATATCATTGTAATAGACACATTTTTCTGATAATAAAGTTTCAGTTAAAACCATTTCGGTTTGTTTTTTGTTCGGTTTCTACATGTTATCAGAGCACTCGATCTATTCCTCCTGATTGTGTGCGCTATCACTGCTTTCGCGGCTTGACTCTCCGTCTGTCCGCGCGACCTGTCTGCGCGGCTTGCTCCTTCTTTTTCGCGACTTGTTTTCGCGATCTCCTCTATTCGCAGCGATCTGCTTCTAAATCGTCGCGACCGTTGCCTTCTACCCGCTCCTGCTTGCTAGTCGCCGCGGCCTCATCTTTCGCCGTGCGACTTGTTCTCCTCTGTTTGCCCGCCTTTTTCATGTCGTGCGACTTATTTCCCTTTGCTTTGCTCTGCTTCTTGGTCGTGGCCTTCCTAGCCGCGCGACCTGTTTTCTGTTCGCCCGGCTTGGTTCTCTCTTCTCGTCTTCGCTTTACCGTTCGGCTTCTTTCTTTTACTCGCGGCTTGCTCTTATCGTCGCAGTTTGCTCCTCTCTTGCTTCCATGGCTTCCCCCTCCTCCAGACTGTCCGCCTCGGTGGTCACCTCTTCTGGTAGTGCTCACGTTGTTACTCGCGGAAGATGGCTCATCGACTCTGGTGCTACAAATCATATGACAGACAATCCTCAATGTTTCTCTCTTCTTGAAACACATGCTCAGTTGCCCCCGGTCATTGTTGCGGATGGATCTCCCTCACCGGTCCATGGGACGGGCATGGTTCAAGTCACTCCATCTCTTTGCCTGGCTGATACCCTCTATGTGCTCAAGTTTCCGTGCAATTTATTATCGGTTACTTCTTTATGCAAACAACTACGGTGTTCTGTCATATTCACCCCTACCTCTTGTGTTTTTCAGGATCCGGACTCCCAACGGACGATTGCTACCGGGACTGAGAGTGGTGGCCTCTACTTCCTCGACAACGTTTCTGCTCTATCCGCCTTCTTCTCCTCCTCCTCTACAGATCTTCTCCAATGACATCTTCACCTTGGACATGCTCCTCCCTGAATTCTGCGCCAGCTCCTGCCCCACCTCCCTCCGCATCATCCTCCTCTAAACTGTGATGTATGTCAACTTGGCAAACATCACCGCTCGTCCTTCCCACCAACGCAAAGTCGGGGCTCTTCCCGTCTGTTCGACCTCGTTCACTCTGACATATGGGGTCCCGCTCCTACCCTCACCATCGGTCGGGGAAGTTCATATTTTGTCACATTCATTGATGATTTCTCTCGGTATACGTGGGTGTATTTTCTCAAGGATTGCTCTGAGCTGTTCTCTGTTTGGACCTCATTGTATTCTATGGTTACGACTCAGTTTGATACGTCTATTAAAATCATTCGTTCTGACAATGCTAAGGAGTATCTTAGCCAAGACTTCTCCTCGTTTTGTATTCACCATGGTGTTATTCGTCAAACAAGCTGTGTCTACACCTCACAACAAAATGGGGTGGCGGAACGCAAAAATCATCACCTCCTTGATGTCGCTCGCACTCTGCTGACTCAAATGCATGTTCCTCGCTCTTATTGGGGCTATGCTGTCCTCCTCTACTGTTATCTCATCAATCGCCTTCCCTGCACAGTTCTCCACGGTGCTACCCCTTCTCCATTCTTTATCCGAACAAGAATGTCTTTCCTCTTCCTCTGCACATCTTTGGGTGCACCGCCTTTGTGCACTCTCCCGCTGCCACCCGTGACAAACTCTCCTCATGTGCCACTAAATGTGTCTTTCTGGGGTACTCTCCCACTCAGAAAGGTTATTGTTGCTTTGACCCCGTTACCCGCAAGCAATTTGTCTCTGCGGATGTCACCTTCTTTGACAATGCCTCTTACTTCTCTCCCGCTTCCTCCTCTCCTCCTCCTGATCCTACTTCTCATACCAACCCATCCATTCCCTCTGCTCCCACTGATGTTCCGCCATCTCCACCCTCTCCACCATCTTCACCATCCCCACCATCTCCACCCTCTACTCTGCTTTCTCCCTCCACTCCGCTGCCATCTCTCTCTACTCTCGGGCCAGCTCTCTCCACCACGGATACTCCGGATACTGAGGCACCTGCTGACCTGGATCTCCCGATTGCTTTTCGCAAAGGGGTTCGGAAATGTACCCAACACCCGCTTGCTGCAGTTGTTTTCTACGATCGTCTTACCCCTTCTCGTAGAGCTTTTGCACTGGTTATCTCGGCCACTGCCACCCCCTGTTCCTACCAGGAGGCCCTTACCATTCCTCATTGGAAAGCTGCCATGGATGAGGAGATTGACACTCTCATAGAACGGGATACCTGGACCCTTGTTCCTCCTCCTTTCGACACAGATGTTGTTGGTTGTCGATGGGTCTTCGTGGTGAAGTTTCTCCCGGATGGCAGTGTGGATCGTTATAAGGCTCGCCTGGTTGCCAAGGGTTTTACCCAAACTTATGGCGTTGATTACTTTGACACTTTTTCTCTAGTGGCTCGTCTCAGCACTATTAGGGTTCTTCTCTCTGTGGCTGTCAATAGGGATTGACCCATCTCGCAGCTTGATGTTAAGAATGCTTTCCTCTATGGTGATATGCAGGAAGATGTTTACATGGAGCAACCTCCTGGGTATGTTGCTCAGGGGGAGACACAGGTATGCCGGCTAAAGAAGGCTATCTATGGCCTCAAGCAGAGTCCTCGTGCCTGGTTTGACAAGTTCAGTGGCATTGTTGCGGCCATTGGTTTTACAAGAAGCTCAGCAGATCACTCCTTGTTTGTTCGAAAAATCGCCTCTAGTCTTGTGGTTCTTGCGGTTTATGTTGATGACATTCTTCTTACTGGCGATGACCAGGATGGGGTATTGATGACCAAGAAACACCTTCGTCAACATCTGATCACAAAGGATATGGGCTCCCCGAAATACTTTCTGGGGATTGAAATCTCTAGAAAGTCCAACTCCATGGTCCTTTCCCAACGGAAGTATGCTCTTGATCTTTTAAAGGAGGCAGGACTGACTGGTGCTAAACCTGCACGTTGTCCTATGGCTGCTGGAGAAGACAAAACTTGGACAGATGACTCGCCTCTTCTCTCCGATCTTACGAGATACCGGCGTCTGGTGGGCAAGCTCATATATCTCACGGTAACCAGACCTGACATCTCTTATGCTGTTGGCAAAGTGAGCCAGTTCATGCAAGCTCCGCGGGAGTGTCATCTACAATCTGCACTGAGGATATTAGAGTATATTAAAGCTGCACCGGGGAAAGGACTCCTCTTTTAGAAGAATGATCACCTAAGGGTTGAAGCTTACTCTGATTCAAGTTATGCGGATGACAAAGGGGACCGCAAATCGACATCAGGTTTCTGCACGTTTGTTGGTGGCAATCTTGCGAGTTGGAAGAGCAAGAAACAGTCTGTAGTTTCCAAGTCTAGTGCAGAGGCGGAATATCGCAGCATGGCATCGACTACATGTGAGTTGAAGTGGTTGCGGGCTCTCATGCTTGACTTAGGAGAGGTTTACAACTATCCACTTCCTATGTTCTGTGACAATAAGGCCGCAATATACATTTTCAAAAATCCGGTCTTTCATGAGAGAACAAAACACATAGAAGTCGACTGTCATTTTATTCGGGAAGAAATATTGAAGAAACAGATTTGCACTTCGTTTGTCACTTCCAACAACGAGTTGGCAGATGTCTTCACCAAGCCGGTGTCCACTTCCTTTTTCCACATCTGTGATAAGCTAGACATGATTGATATCTATGCTCCAGCTTGAGGGGGAGTGTTGCAGGTTGGAGACCGCGCGGTCTGTTGCTGTTTGGAGACCGGGCGGTCTGGCGGTTTCTCCTAGCCGGTCTGTGTGCCGGGCTGTTGCTGTTTGGTATCCCAACGGTCAGGCGGCTTGTCTCAGTCGACTAGGAGACCGAGCGGTCTAGCGGTCTCCTGTGGCGGTTTGATCTCTCCTCCTGTTGGTAGTCGGGCGATTAGCCGGTTTGTCTAACCGCACGGCTTGTCCGGTTTGTCTTTTGTAAAGCCGCATATACTTGTAAATTTTTAGTCTCACATTGATTATTTGTAATCTCTCTCATCTCCTCCATTCTATAAAAGGGAGGATATACCATTGTAATAGACACCTTTTTCTGATAATAAAGTTTCAGTTAAAACCATTTCGGTTTGTTTTTTGTTCGGTTTCTACAATGCCTTGCCAAACTCTGGTTGTACAGCGCTGCTGTGGAGGTCTATGGCAGACTAGTGTGTGGAGTCCGGCAGGTGGCCGTTGCATTGGGCAGTTGTGCGAGTAGCTTGCGGATTGTTTCTCCTTGGAGGAATGTTGGCGGTCTGTGTTGCTAGGATGTTCGGCGGACGGAGCTATGTCCGCCATGCTTGCGTTAGGCCTTTGGTGGTTCTGGACTTGGTCACACTCTGTGCCAAGACCAGGGTGTCCGCAGTATCCGCCAAGTCCGTTGTTGACCGGGCGGACTGTTGCTAACTCTGCCTTTGGTCGTGGACTTGTGGCGGATGGAGGCTTGAGTTTTGTTCTATGCGGACTGCCTCTGGTTTGTGCGGATAGACACTGAAGGAGGTTGCTGTCCTACAGTGGTTGAAGGCTTTGCGGGCTGATGCCTTGTTCGCTTAGCTTGGGCGGACTGATGAGAGTTCGCCAATGTTGTTTTGCTCCTGGTGGGTTGATCCTTGGAACCGGCTAAGTTCTTGCGGATTTAGCGGACGGTGGTTTTGCTTGCGCGCGAGCTAGGGCGGTGTATCTATCTCTTGGGCGGTGACCACACTCCTCACCTCGCCTATAAATAGGACCCCCCTGACACATCTACAGTAACTGAGTGAACAGTAAGTTGGGTGCGGTGAGGTGCTGCGGTCTCAGTTTTCTGTTCGCGCTGATTGATTCAGAGTTAACTGTTGCTGTGTGCAGGTCGCACGAATAGCTTCAAGGAGTCAGGAGTTTGGCTTTGACTTCGGTCAAGTACTTGGAAGTGTGCAGTCTCTACGGTCTCAGCAGGGTGCTCAGCGGCGTCAGTTCTCTGCTTCAACTTGCCTGTTCCAATAACCTGTCCGCCGGTCTCAGGCGGGTAGGCGGTCTGTTCCTCAGTTCATCAGCATGAGGCGAATAACGGCGTGTCCGCGCGGCCTCGCGGTTTCGGTGGACTCCGTGTCTATTCGGCGAATTGCAACATCAACTTGGGCGGCTTCGGCGGACTTAGCGACCTCGGCGGTCTCGGCGGTTTCCAGTGCTGTCCGCCCTGCTTGGTTTTTGATCTTTCTGTGATAGCTTGTGTACTAGCGAAATCATGTCTCGCTACGTATACCTCGCCTTGTAAAGAAGTGAAATGTATAAAAGATCTGTTTTGTTGGGATATAACGCGGAAACTATCCCCCAGACATAACCAAATATTTACAGGGTGTACAAGAACATATAAATCTGAACAAACTCTTCAAACATAAATTAATGTAACTGCAATAATAAACCATGAAGAAATGTACCGACGTCCGTTACAGAAAACACCGCGGAGGAGCCGGACTCGCTCGATCCGCGGGAGAGAGAGTAATCTGGACTGCAATCCGCTAGCACAACGGACGCACAAGATTCACCGAGAACCTTCCTCGTCGGATGACGACCAAACCACCCGCCACCAACGGAGAAACACGGTCGAGGCCAACTGCACTCATGCACGCCATCGACGCCAAGCTGCACCACCGGAGAAAACCACCATCAAGGCCACTGCACTCCCGCAAGCCTTCGTTGCCATGTCCGCATCGCCGGAGAGAAATTCTGTCATGGCCACTGCACCACCGCAAGCCTTCGCCTCCACGCCCGCACCGCCTCATCTACTCCAAGACCGGTAGAGATTCTCTCCTCCAAGACCGGTGGCTATTTCCTCCAAACCCGGTGGATACGTCGAGAGTCCCTCACGAGAGGAATGCTTCGCCGCCATCGTACGGTGTTGCACCAACTGCAACCATCGACGGCATCCAACAGGGGTCTCCCACCCCTTACGACACCAAGAGTAAGATGGCGGCGGCGGCGGCTCCTCTCTCCAACGCAAGCAAGGCGTCTCCTCACGTCAATAAAAGAATAGGTTTTCTCCCAGGGTTGTACCTCTTCTCCCAGGCGGGTTGGATTTATATATCTCTGCCTCAAAAACCATAAATATATATATGTTATGTGTGACTCATGAATGACGTGATTTAATATTCAAGCAATTCAAGCAGGAGAGTGATTCTCTCTCTCTCAAAGTAAATCAATATATGCTGATTTTCTTTCTTTCTTGAAATTTCCAATTCATGCTCTTATTCACTCTCCTACCATTCATGATGTTTTCCCAAAAAGGAAATACTGGATATGTTTTGGATTCGAATCCGAACCACAAACATAACATGTTTGTGCTTACATTGTGTGTTGGTGTTAACCTTTTTCTTTGGGTTTCCGCAAGATCAAAGTGTGAACTAGGTAGTGCCGAAGATATTAATTTGGAGTTTGAGTTATCTTACTGACCACTTTGAGAAAATTTAACACCGAGTTCCATTTGGAGATTTGCGTAAGTTCGACGAGCTCCCTTGCTCTTCATCTCCCCCCTCAAAGATACAAAATTCTATTAACGGAGTTTTAGATCTGAAATTTTGGGAGAAAAAATGTCATCATCCGCTCAACGAAACTTTAGGCTCTGTTTGGGACAGCTCTGGCGGATTGAAAAGCTGCTGTCCGGATAGAGCTGTTTTAAAATAGATCTCTGTGGAGCAGTTTTGAAAAGCTGCAGAGTGTTTGGGTGTTCTGTGCAGAAGTGCGCTCGGAATCGCCGGAGGAAGGACGTCGGGGGCTCGGAATCGCCGGAGGAAGGCCGTCCCGGGCTCGGAATCGCCGGAGGAAGGCCGTCCGACCTCTAAGCATGTTCCAACTGAGATTTCCAAAACCTGTGAGAGAGAAAGCTATTTTGCAGGAGCAGAAGCTGGAGGGGAGGAGATTTCTGAAAAGCTGCAAAACAGCTCCAGATTTTTGAAAAGCTCTTCACAGGGAGCTGTCCCAAACACATATAAAACAGCTCTGGCGGCTGGAATAGAGATTTTCCAGCCGCCAGAGCTGCGCCAAACAGACCCTTAATCTGAAAGTAGCACAAAATTGATCTTGAAAACTACTACAGGATAGGCTATTAAATCAAAGATCTTAGTGGAGTTTTGGCGGGGCATTCATTTCAAGCAAACTCCCCTTCCGTCAGAGATTGCCAGATCACTGGACCTCCGATCGAGAAATCATCCCCACTAACTAGAGGTGAGCAAAAGGGCTAAGCCTGGTAAGCTTATATGGGCCCCTCCCTAACAAAAGCCTAGTTAGGCGTGGGCCGGTGCATGCCTAGTTCAAGGCTGGACCAAGCCTAGATGGTCTAAGGAAGCCCTATATATTAGTTGTAATGTCTGGCCTGGTTCCCGGCCCTGGCCAAGCCCAAGCAAGACTAGGGCCCCAGGCATGATCCTGCCCCGACGCCAGATTAGGATCCAAGATAATAGAGGGGTGGATCCAGTAGTTGGCTACTACCAGCCACCTGACAGCAGCCACTTGCAGGAGATATGCATGCATGTCTATCGCCAGCAGTGGGGACCTCTTGGTAAATTCTAATTCCCATCTGACAGGATTTTTCACTTTGTAAATCCCGCCAAGCGGGTAAAGATTTACCGTGAGGTAAATCCACGGAAATAATTTGGTCCGTGTAATACTCCTATTTTATATAGGTCGGGATTAATTTCATCCACACGATTCACAATTCTACGGTCAAATTTTACCCGAAAATAGGACAATATTTTTGAATTCAAAAGCGAGCGTATTTTTGCATGTAGATCGGATGGCTGGATCGTATGAGACTTTACACGCACCAAATTTATTCTCAGTAAATCCCTCCTTGAGGTGAGATTAATTTTGAATTCTCGTCTTGAGAGTTGAGACTAGATTTACCAATTTTTTTAAAGCAATATATTTCTATTTATTTAGTATTTAATTAAAACTTATCTATACTCTATATATATATACAAAAATGTATCGATAGTCGTTGCGATTGTACGATGTAACATTTGAGTCCCATTAACTTATTCTCAACCGTTGGATCTTGGAGGAGCATGTCCTGCAAATAAATTTAGTCACGGAACTAATCAGGAAAAATCCCAATAAAAAAAGCTTTCACGGTTTTGGCCGCCGCCACCTGCCTGTCGGGCGACCACCGGCGGACTCTCCGGTCTCCGGCGAACCCGCCGGAGGTAGCCCGACGGCGCTCCGGCAGGGCCACCGGTTTGTAGCTCACGGTCAGGGCCACCGCCGATGATGGACCTACCGGAGCGCCGTCGGGCTACCCCCGGCGGGTTCGCCGGAGACCGGGGAGTTCGTCGGTGGTCGCCCGGCAGGTAGGCGGAGGCTCCGGCGGCGGCGGCGGCCAAAACCGTGAAGCGATTTTTTAACTACATTCATGATTTTGGCCGCCCCCGCCGGCGGAGCCTCCGCCTGCTTTCCGTGCGACCTCCAACGGACAGGCCGGTGTTCGGCGAACCCGTCGGGGGTAGCCCGGTGGCAATACGGTAGGGCCACCGCCGGCCGTGAGCTACAAACTTGTTCGACAGAATTTTTTTAACCGTCTGACCCAACTTATCGTTACATCAGCTGTCCGATTAAAGAAACTGTTAGCTGCAAATAACCCCTCCTTTCTAATCCCTATCGACCTGCCGGGGGGGGGGGGGGGGGGGGGGGGGGCGGCGAACCCGCCGGTAACCAGCGAAGCTCGCCAGAAGCCGGATACTATAGTGTGGGGCATGGGGGTCCCTGTGCACTGTCACTCGTTTTAATATATACAAGTTTTTTAATTGGGCCTATGACCGGCTTGGTTTGGGTCTGGCAAAAGCCAAGAGAACAGGCCCCCAGACCTCCCTTAGGAACAAAGGCTTGGGCATGTGCACCTAGAAGCCCGAGTCTAACAGTCCTTTTGAGCACGCCTCCTAATAGTAGACTCTTGACACGACGAATCTTCTCAAAAAACTTCATCAAGTTCTAAGCATTTTAATTTTCCCGAAAAGGCCTCGATTATTGCAGCGGAACTGACCGGTGTGCCTAGGTAGGGGTTGTGAGGAGTTGTGCAACCTTAAAGTTGGTAATTGGAGGTGTTGACGTTAGGAAAATTCCCAACCCCAAATGTTCAGACACAAAAGGTAGCTTAAGGCTAAAGATCCCATAGTCTGGCTATTTGGATTCAAAGGTTAAAGCAAAGAAGGAAGAAAGATTGTGCTACAATAGACCCCATGTGCTTCAGCAGGGAGGTCTCACCACGTACCCAAAAGTTTTGAATAAACTTTCCCCAACTACCAAAAATGACTGAGTGATATACGAGGAAGGTACCAGTTGACCAGTATCTTACTAGCAGTGAGAGGGGGATTCTAGACTTCAAGATGACAATGGTCATCTACCCAAAAAGAGGTGTCGTTCCTAGGGGTGGGGGTATGTTGGCGAGAATTTGCAGCCGCTGTGAGGTTGCCTCTGTTGACGTGACGACTATGGCGACTATGGATGGATCTCGTACAAGCTGGTGACATGTCGGCAACTATCGCATACCTATTGAGTAACCCCGATACTCACACTTGAATTTCAAATGCTTATGTTGGTGAGTATTGCATATTTGTCTATGATTTCATAGTCAAATGCTAACAGTGGCAGATCTAGGAATTTAGAAAAAGGAGTGCATAAAAAAAATTTTAATAGCATAATATAGAAAATGAAAAATGTCTGATATTATAAAGTCATACACAGTTACATATAAATGTCTTAATTGAAATTTATCAAATACTAGGAAATTACAGTTGTCCACGACGAGTCTTCATTTTTTGAAAACGATCAATAACATCATTATCTGAAACTTTCAAAAATGCGTCTCTTTTAATGAATGTAACCAAACAGTCATTCAATATCTGATCACTCAAACTATTGCATAATCTGTTCTTGATATAATCCATGTCTGAAAAGACTCTTTAAACACTTGCAGTGGCCATAAGAAGAATCAGTACGAACTTCAATAGCTTGTATAATTGTTGATAAGCGATATGTTTCCCAGTTTAAACTTTCAACAAGTTTCATAGAGAGATAACCAATGTCGTTCAAGTCAAAAAACCTCTCATCGCTTTTCATATCCACAATGAAATTGTTAAAGTCAAGATTAAACAACTCCAAACTTGAAAAATCAATAGGATAAAACTCTGCAAGTCTGAGCACTTTTTGCTTGTCAAAACAGCCAAAAGAGTTAATGAGATTCAAACAAGTCATACAATGGAGCAACTCCATACTGACCTCATCAAACTTGTTATTAAGCTCATGCAATTATAAATCAATCACCTTTAAGAAAATTGACACCCGATAATGAAGCAAATATATGTAGTCGTCAACAAACCGTCTTGATCTTCCTCGCGGAACATACAAATCATCCATTCTAGGAATATGAATATTATATTTACCATAAAAAGTAAGACATTATTGAACAGAGTGTCACAATCATCATCACGCAAGTTTTGCAATTGTCTTTTTGTCAAACTAACAAAAAACATAGCATTAATAATATCCTAATCTGTTTTTTACAAAGCAAGATTTAATTCATGTGTATAACCAAATATAGTTGTCATCACATGAATCATCAAAACAAAGTCAAACGATTCTAATGCAAACAATACATCATGTGTATTCACCCGATCATTGGTCTTACTCTTACCAATCCTCAAAAGTGTAGCAACCATATCAGGATATAAAGAAATAATATGGATTAATATCTTGTGATGTGAGCCCTAACGAGTATCCTCGACCGACCCAAAGAAAGTGTCTAATTTAAACCTGACCCTGTTTGTAGTTCACCATCTTCTAGTGCCCGAGCAGCCTTTTGCGCTTGACTTTCTCTAAGCATCTCATTTCGCTTGGAAGAAACTCCAACCACATTTAATAACGTCGAAATTGCTTTAAAAAATCATTAACAATCATCATTTATTTTAGCAACTGTAACTACGATTAACAGAAGCTGATGAACAAAACAATGAATGTAATAAGCTGATGGATTTTCCTTCAAAATTAGAGTTTTGAGTTCATTTATCTCACCACTCATATTACTTGCACCATTGTATCATTGCCCACAGATTTTAGACTAATTCAAGGAATGATCAATTAACAATGATTCAATTGCAGCTTTAAGAGACATGCCAGTAGTTTCGTGAACATGCATAATGCCGAGAAAACGCTCTATTAATCTTCTGTTCCCATCAACATAATGCAAACAAAGGGTCAATTGTTCTTTGTGAGACACGTCACTAGATTCATCAGCTAAATTGAGAAGTAGTCATCTCCAAGCTCTTGCATTATAATCTTTGTAGTTTCTTTGCCACAAACAATAATGATATCTTTCTGAATTGAAGGCACATTTAGTTGATTGTTTCTCGGGGTATTTTTCAGCACATATTTACCAACTTCTTCATCTATATAGGCAAGCCACCACAAAAGCTCGAGAAAATTTCCCCTATTAAGTGAATGTTGACTCTCATCATGTCCGCGTAGGGATAATCCCTATCGCAAGAGAAATCTCAAGCATTTCAAAGAAGTTTGTAATCGTGAATTGTTTTCAAACTTTGTTTTATCTAATTGTTTTTCAAGAGAAACAATGATAAACTTTTGGGAGTTTTTTAAACTTTCAACTTTCTGGAGTGTTAAATGATGAGAACTATTAATCTTGCCAACATGTTTTGTAAATTCGTCAGGTTTATTCCACGACCTATATCCTCCTCCACTGACAAAAGCATCTCCCCTGGAAGCAGTCCTCACAAATCTCGACCACAATCTGTAGCAGTATATGAAGAAGATGAGCAAACGTACAAACAAATTAATTATATACTCTACAAAAAATTATAACAAATAGAGGATTTTCAGTATTGCATTAACATATGCTTGATCATTCTCAAAAAATTAACCCAATCGATTGTGTGCATTCATTCTAACTCAACCTCAATTATGCAATTCTAAAAAAAATCAAATTAATTACATACTTAACAAAAAAAATTCAAGAACATTCAAGCAATTTTGAAGGATAGAGGAACATTAGTAATGAGCATAAACCCTTATCAATTAGGCTTATAACAAATAGATGAGTAGTTCTGAGAAAAGGACATAAATTGGAACTTGTGGCCAATGGCGGATCTTGCGGCCAGTGGCTAAAATTGCTGCCCGGCTAGAAGTAAACGACGACAGGGCAGTGGCGAATCCAGGTGGGGAACGACGGAAAAGAAAAAGCGGCAGTGGCAGATGCAAGATTTTTTCCTATGTGGGCGGTTTATATATACTTTGAACCCTAGAATAGACAGCGGTTTATATACAAATCGTTGTCTATTCTGGGGTTTAGGGTAAACTATACTTGAATAGACAACGGTTTATATATAAACCATTGTCCATTCTTCAGGGTAGAATAGACAGCGGTTTATATATAAACCGCTGTCTATTCGAGTATAGCTCGATCGACGAAATCGTGTCGAGTGTCCAGTACATCCAACGCAATCAAGCTCCATCTCTAACAGTTTATAGTGGACTGATGCGCGGAAACATCATGCGGGGCACCAGCCAGCTATTACACGGAGGGGGTGTTCGACACCTCACAAGCTAGAAGAGGAGGAGAGGAGGGAAGGAAGGAAGCCTCGTGACCGTCCGGATCGTGGAGCCACGTCCGCGATTGTCATGACCACCTCTTAAAGAGGGTTGCGGGGATAGAGGAGAGAAGCTGACAATCAACATGGGAGGGCTTGATTTTTTGAGAGGAGAAGGATTATGGGTTGATTCCTAGGATCTGTCGAGCAGGGCGTGATTGTGCTTGCAGGTTGGTGCCGAATCCCAGAGCTGAACTGAGAAGAAGTTTGCTGAGCAGAGGAGTCAAGACTTCATGAGGAGAGAAGAGGGCCGCTAGCAGCGGCAACAACACACTTCTTTGTTTGGTCGGCGGCCATCAATGGAAACCATCCTGATGACGGGCTATATATATATATATATATATATAGCTATATATATACATAGCTATATATAGTATACCTATATATATATATATATATCACTATATATAGGGTATATAGGGAGAAGCTGGTGCTGTTACTAATGAAGAGAACAATTCAGCAAGGAAAAAAGAGAGTGGATCCAGGCTCGACCGCCGGAGGACTGAGAAACTGAGTCTTTCCGCAGAGTCTGCTGAGGAGCAAGGTTCTGCTGAGGAGTTTCTGCTGGAGAGCTGCGCGGCAGGAAACGAAAGGATCTCGCAGAGCTTGCAGGAGGAGGTGACAGCGGACTGGCGGACTGGAAACGGAGTCCGCAGGGCTTGCTGGCAGCGACTTGCAGGATCCTCCAACCGTGCAGCAATCGAGAGGCACCATGGGCTATTTATAGGCCCAGGCGAAGTTCTTCTGGCAAGCGGCGACAGCTCCAGTGACATCAGCATGACAGACCTGCGCGGACGGCGGCGGACAGCAGGCATGTTGCGGTGGAGGCGGTGCATCGGGCCCAGCTCAGGCGGAGGCGGCTTTTTCCAGCGACGGCAGGCAGCTCCAGGAAGCGGCGGTAGCAGGAGGATTCCGCCCGGCAGGTGGGCCGCCCCCTAGGCGGCTCTGGCGCGGACTCCAGGGGCGAGTCCGCCCGGCTGGCCTGGCCGGAAAAAGGTGGAGTCCGCCCGGCTTTTGGTGCCTGGCCGCCCCCTAGCGGGTACACGGCCTAGGACACGGGCGGACTCCAGGGGGAGTCCGCCCGTGTCAGGCTGGTGCATTTTTGGCCGCCAACCCTAGAAGGACACGGGAACACGGCCAGATGACACGGGCGTGGACTCCGGGGGGAGTCCGCCCGGCTGGCCTGGCCGCCCCTTAGCGGGCGGCCTGGGCGGACTCCAGGGGGTCGAGTCCGAACCCGGCAGGCGGGCAGTGTCAGGCCGCCCCCTAGCGGGCGTGCCTGTGCGTTTCCCCGGACTCCGGGGGGAGTCCGCCCGGCTGGCCTGGCCGCCCCCTAGCGGGCGGCCTGGGCGGACTCCAGTTCTGGGGAATTTTGTCCGCCCGGCAGGCGGGCAGAGGCCGCATTTTCTTTAATTTAGATCCGGGTGGGCCCAGATTAGTTTAGGCCTGTTAAGGCGGACTCCGGGAATAGGGAGTTATTCCGCCCGGCTGGCATTTTCTGGCCAAAATTCTCCCCTAGCGGGAGGCCTGGGCGAACTCCAGAAGAAGGAGTCCGCCCGGCAGACGGGCAGAGGCCGCCCCCTATTTCGAAATCGGGCGGACTCCGTGGAGGGGGTCCGCCCGGCAGGCCTGGCCGCCAAAACCCTTGCGGGCGGCCTACAAGGGCGGACTCAACAGAGCGCTTGGAAGCTCTTTCTTTCTGCATAGGCGGGCAGAGGCCGCTCCCGCGAGTATGCGGTGAGTGCGTGGTGTTCCTCGGCGGTTGACGGGAATAGGAGGCCGCCGCCCCTCGTGTTGCATGCAGGGAGGTCGCCCCCGGAATGGGCGTCCTCGACGGACGGCGGCAGGAGACTGCCTACCCTTGGGCGAAAATGGGGATCGGCCGCTCCTGGTTGCAATGCTGTTGGCGGACTCCTGCAAGGAAAAGTACTGCATGATTAGCGGACCTAACCGCATGTTCCTACGCGGGGTAGATTGCAGCATGGGAATAGCCTGCCGTCCCGCAGGACACGCGGTTAGCTTCAAGGAGCACCTAGGCGGAAAATTGAGGGGAAACGTGTTCCGCCTAACTTGGCGGTCTGGGAACCCATCGCCTTGATCAAAAGGGAGAATCTAAGGGTCACGATGAGCCAGCTGACCACTTTGGGAAAATTTGGGATCGCCGATTTCTGGGTTAAGCATAATGGCCCCGCGCACTTTTTCAAGTTCTGCAAAAGAACTTCGAAAAAGTTGGAGACCCATGCGAAAATCGTGATCCACCCCAACGGGCAAGAAGGAATTGGACCTAGCAAGGGTTCGGTGCGAGAGACAGAACCTGAAGACGGGGACTGGCCTTACAGTTGGAGCTTGGTGCAGAAAGGCTAAATGCTCACATGTCTGTTGCCATCCTGCAGAGGAAAGTGGTAGGTGCAAATGCACTGTATGGGTCAGGGTCCACCATCAAGTGTGTACCCTGAATTTGCTTTTGCAAAACGAAGAAGGCATGTCTTGGCTGTAAACGTTCTGCAAAACAAAAGTGAGGAAAACAGAAAAACATAACAACCCGCAAGTACCTGTGGCGAAGATAACTTGCAAGGGCTATATATATATTGCTTGGCTAAAGTCTCTTGCAGGGAAAGAGCACCGCCGTCCCGAGTTAAGGAGGCAGGTATCGTATATAAAAATTTGGTCGGCTTTTAGCTGACCGTTGCTTTAAGTTTGCCACCGTGCGATGGTATGTGCTTGCAGGTGTTTGCTAATTTCTGCAAGAAGAAGCCGTTAGCGAACCAAATAGCGGGTTGGAGATATGAAGATAACTTGCAAGTACCTGTGCTGGCCCTAGAAGGCCGTTGCAAGTAGTTGTTTTTACTATTGACTGTCGTCAAGATAGTGACCGATACGACCAATTAGCGAGAAGAATGCCTGATGTAAGATGTTACTATCATGAAGCCCAGATAAGGCCATAAACTGTGTTAATTGTTGACAGTGTATATGACTGGATTGCGATAGCATGGCTGTTGTAGCGCTGTGAGCAAACATTCATATTGATAGGAATTAATTTTGATAAGAGCAATCTTCCGCTAGAATGCTTGTGATATAGATAGAGTGCGAGTCAGTCTTAATCCGATAGATGCTTTGAATTAAGCAATTCATATTAGGATGAGCACGAGCAAAGTGATTGCTGAAAATCCTTTTGGTAGGTCGGATTCCAACCTGTTCACCATGTGAAAGAAGGCAAGAGAGAAAAAGGAGGGCTGCACCCGGAATGTTACTAAAGTGGGTTGAATGCTGCCACAGGTGTTCCCCGTGGGCCTTATGGTCATCAGCTTGCCCGAGAAATCATCGTGGGCGAGTATAGTCCTACTCAAAGCGGGTGGTGAGCACATGTGTGCGTCATCGTTATAACATCAAGGAGGGGGGAAAAAGGAACCCATGAATGTCCATGTTCGGAATGAAAATACACTTGAGGGTTTTGAATGGAACCTGCCACAGGTGTTCCAATGATTGGGCCTTATTAGCAATCACTGTCGCCTGAGATCGTGTGTCATTCCGCTAGTTATAGGTCCTGCTCGAAGCGGTGCTGGTCAGTCAGAGCGCATCCTCAATCAGCGGAAAGTAGTGCACAAAGCAAGGGAAGGTGCCTGCTAGAAGGACCGCCTGGAAGCAGCGGAAGATCCATCAGGATGGTGGCTGAAGCCGTGTTCGCAATGAGAAACTCTGCTCTCTTGCCCTGCGGGGCAAATGCATCGCGCACCTCCTGCGGATGAGCAAGGAGACCGGTTAGGGCGCCAAGAGGCCTATATTGTCTGTGTATTGATCGCGCAGCAGTGGAGTTAGTAGAGCCGAGGAGAACTACCGAGCGGCAGCTAAAGCATGTGATCGAGGCTTTAATACCTCCGAGAGTTTAATGGGGTCGGAACACCAACTCAAGTTGAAGGACTGGCTCTCTTCCATAAAGAGACAAGGCTACGCTTGATTGGCCACAATGACTGAGGAGTGTCCAGCAGAAGATCATCCTAACCGTAGTGACTTTTCCTTTTGGAAGGTGACGCACAGCAGAGGCTAACACATGGGGCGAGTCCCCTAGTTTCACACACTCTGTGTCAGATGGGAAGGCAACTGGCTAGGATGTGCCTAAGCCTGAAGCCCATAATCGTAGATGAACTGCTCCCACTACACATATGGGTAAACTCCCACCATATGAGGTCGAAGCGATAGTGCGAGAATCAATTTCTTGGGTTGACTACGGAGGGAACGTTTCCAGAAGCGTCGGACGAATATCTGCATGAGTTCACACGGTTGGGTCGTTATGCTGGTGCTATCCAGTTTTCAGAGAGAGAGAGAGAGAGGAAACAAACCGATTCTATGGAGGGTCTTCGTGGCGATTTACAGTTACAGGATCCTTGCTGGGCCTAAGGCGCAGGGCTTCCTAAAAGCCTTGGTCAATTCGCCGATCGTTGGAAAAGGTTGCGAAGAATAAAACACTGAGAAGTGTTGTACCCAGGAGAATGTTTGAAAGAGGGAGACCGAGTTCAAGGGTTGCCAAGTCATAACCCCTGACAGGTTTCCGCAGATGGAACAAGAAGCTCTGGAGGACTGTGAAACTCAGCCCCTTCGGCTGATGCATCGGGGGCAACTACAAGTTCAGAATCCCCGGAGCCTTCCTAGCAACTGCGGGAAGATGGGGCATTTTGCTCGGGAGTCGTTGGAGCGGACGTCGAAGCATTCCGAGAGGAGACTTCTTGGTTGAGCGACTTATGAGGAGAGGGAAGGCGGTCTTCGGACGTCAACCGCATCCCATCATGCTCCAACCCAGCCTAGAGTCTACAACCTTGGTCTACAGGAGGCCATTAAGCAAGCAGACGTGGTGACAGGTCTGAGTTAAATTACAGTGGTTTAACTTTTATAGTTGTTACCTTCGTATTTGTTAGCTTACGTTGTTAATGCTAGGCTTTGTGTTAATCTTTGGGTTTCCGGCGAGAGCCCTTATTTGATACGGGAGCAAGTCATGCATTCCTTCTTGTCTGAAAAGTTTATATCGCTGCATCGGAGCATCCTTTGATGGCAGAAAACAAGCTTGGATGTGTTGTTGCCTAATGGGTGCTCAATGCGTGCGGCATAGGATTTGTGTTGTGAAGATTCAGATTGGAGACCGGGAGTTTGATTTGCGGGCGTTGGTTTACTTTGTGGAATTCGACGTAATTTTCGGTATGGATTGGCTCTCGGAGTCTCTAGACCTGCATGTATCTCCTGATTGCAACCGTAAAGAAGGCTTCTTATAGCTTGGGTCTGGACACTGGTCGGGAGACTACTTTTGCGGGCATGAAGGGGTCAGGGAAAGTTCTGATATCAGCCCTTCAGGTGTTCAAGGCATGACGTTCGGTCTGGGGCAGATCATATGTCACTCGTGCAAGTCATCGTCTTGCTAAGCCTAGTTTGGACAGCATCCCAGTTGTGTCCGAGTATCCTGTTTTTCCAGAGATCTCCCAGGAGCCCCTCCTCAGCGGGAGATATCAATGGACTTTACTATAGAGCATCACGGCTACCGGGTGCCAAACCGGTGTCACGCTCCCCCTATCGGATAGCCCCGAGAGAAATGGCGGAGTTGAAGGTGCAACTGCAAGAGTTGCTAGAGCAAGGATATGTGCGTCCAAGTTCATCACCTTGAGTGAGCTGGGAAACGAGTTCTCTTTGTTAAGAAGAAAGACCTGGGAGGTTGCGGCTTTGTATCGATTATCGGGAATCTTTCTCTGATACGAAACTTACGGAGACGAACAAATATCCAATCCCGAGGATTGACGATCTATCTCGCCTCGGATGTATGAGTTGGCTCAGAGCTGTATCAGCTCTTAGTATGAAGTCCGGTTACTATCAGGAGCATAAGGGAGAGCGGACATTAGCAGCATTCAAACGCGGTTGGGCATTATGAGTTCACGGTTATGCCCTTCGGGTTGACGAATGCTCCATCCGTGTTTATGGATCTGATGAATAGCCACGTTCAGAGAATACATTGGATCAGTTTGTGATCAACGTATTCATCGATGTCCAGAATCTCTCTCTGGTGTAATTCGCGGTGCGAGGAGGATCATTACAAGCATTGAGACACATGGTGTTGGAGACATCACTGAGGAAAAGTCAGCTTGTCTGCAAAGTTCTCAAAGTGTGAGGGCTTCAGGTTATCCTCGATAGCGTTCCTTGGTCATCTTGGAGGAGGTAGAGAATCTGAGAAGGAACTCTCTACGAAGATCAAGGGCGAAGGAGTGGCCTACTTTGACTACAGTGGCAGAGGTGGAGTTTTCTGGGGATGGACTACAGGCCATAGAACCAATCCCTAGCACTTGCCCATCAAAGGTTGTCACAAGGAGCTTGCACTTGGTTGCATCTGACAGTTTGGTCTTCGGAGAGCGAACAGGCTGATTCGTAGAGGCTTGAAGATGGCGGTTGAACCACGGCGCCTATTTTATGTCTCTCCAAGTGGTACCGAAGGATTCGAGATTTATAGTCGAGGCTCTCAGGTAGTGGTTTGGGCTGTGTCCTGCTACAGCATGGGAGAGTGATAGCTTATGGTTCAGGCGAACACTCTCAATAAAGGTTCATGAGACGGACTCTATCCTGCTCTCCCGACTTAGCAGTTAGCGGCCGTGATCATTTGCTCTTAAGCTTTGGAGGCACTATCTGTACGCTGCAGCTGCAAAAGAAGCAGGGGGATATTTACACCGATCATAAGAGTTTGAAAGGTACCTGTTGGACCAGAAAGATCTGAGCATGGGGCAGGAACTGGAGGTGGCAAGGAGTTCTTAGGGGACTACACCTTCAAGATACACTATGTGCCTGGGAAGGGAAATCTAGTGGCGGATGCGTTGAGTCGTAAGATTCCCGCACAAGCCAACTGGTTATCAGTGCATGATAAGAGATTGGTCCGGAAGAAGTTTTGGCGAGCGGCATTGGAGACTCTTCATCTTGAGTTCGACAAAGGAGCAGTCTAGGACCTTGCCGAGGCGAAACTGGTTTTGGACAGAGGTGCAGTGTGACCTAGGCGGATAGAACGGAGGACAAGCTTTGGTTCAGAATAGCAGCTTGAAGCAAATCTTGGATGGATCTCTGGATGTTGGTCAAATTCCCAGTTTGTGGTTGATTGGAGCAGCTGGAGCAGTTGCTAAGGACGAGAGTCTAACCGCTGCGTGATCGCTAGTGCGGATAATATTCGGGACTTGGAGTTGATTGCTTGGAACTGTTGAGGCATTCATCACGGCGCGACTGCTCAAAAGCTCAATCCCAGAGAGGATCTTCACTGAAGACTTGTATAGAGACATGAAGAAATTATTCTCGGCTGACCGGGTTTGATCTGACATGGCTAACTGTGGCGCTGTTCACCGTCTGACCGGATCTGAAGTGCCGTACTTGTGCATTAACTGTTGATGCGCGGAAACGTCGCGGGCACCAGCCAGCTAACACCGGAGGGGGTGTTCTTGAAATCACTTCACAAGCTATCCCAGAGGAGGAGAGGAGGGAAGGAAGTTTGAAGCCTATCTATGGATTTTGTGCACGGTTTGCCGAGAGTCGGAGCAAACGGCTTGTCAAATGACGCCATTTGGGTTGCGTTGTTGATAGAGGAGAGAAGCTTGATCAACAGAGCAGGTGTCGCACTTTATCCCAAGAGAGGAGAAGGAGGTTGATCCAGTGGAAAAGCTGTCGAGCCAGAACTCTACGTGGATAATATTGTACGACTGCATGGTTGTGCCTTGCAAGTTGTGATTGATGGACCTTCACGTCAGAAGAGCTGAACTGGAGGTTGGTGCAAGAAGTCTGCTTGGGTAGCTAGAGTTCAGCACAGACCTTTCACCCGCTGAGACAGATGGCCAGAGAAGAGGGGGCCGCTAGCAGCGGCAACAGAACTATGGAGGACATGCTTCGCCCGCCGCGGCCTAAATGCCACTCCTGCGACGGGCTTTCCTAGATTTCGGGATTAATAGCTATTGGGAGGATTACAAGCTGTACATGGTGGAGTACACCTTGCGTACAACAAAATCAGCTTTCAGGCAAGCATTGGTATTGGCGCCTTTGAAGCTTTGTATGGGAGGAAGCTGCCGTACGCCGTTGTCTTGGTTGGAGGCAGAGAGAATCAAAGTTGCCAGAAACGTCAGAGCGGTGGAAGCTGCCACTTCAATGATACGGACAATTCAAGTAAAAGGCTGAGTCTGCTCAGGCATAGACAGTCAAAGGACTACAATGCCAAACATAGAAACTGTGGAGTCTGCAGAGTCTGCGACATGGTGTATTTAAAAATCAAGCTGCTGAAGAGGCTGGAGAGCTATCGCGGGTTCGACAGCTTGAAGAAGCTGAGTCCGCAGATACCTTGGACCATTTGAAATCCTGGAGGTGTTGGCGAGGTGACGGCGTATAGATTAAAGCTGTCGACGGAGTGGAAAACGCATGATGTATTCCACGTATCAGTGGCTTGCGTAAGGCAGGACTTGCAGGAGGCTCCTCCAACCGTTGCAGACGATGAGAGGTACCATGGGCTATGATTATAGGCCCAGGGAAGTTCTTCTGGAAGCGGGGCCCAGTGACATCAGCATGACGACCTGCGCGGACTCCGCGGACAGAGATTTTGCGTCCGCCACTGTTGACTGATGAAGCGAGCGGCAGAAGGCCCTGGAGAGAACTGGGGTCCGCCCCCTCAGGGCGGTACCTGCGGACTTCCGGGAGAGTCGCCCCGACGAGTCGGTCGCGGAGAGCCGCCCCCTAGCGGGCGGCCTGGGCGGACTCCAGGGGGAGTCCGCCCGGATGGCCTGATTTTTTGCCGCCCCCTAGCGGGCGGCCTGGGCGGACTCCAGGGGTAGTCCGCCCGGCAGGCGGGCAGAGGCCGCCCCCTAGCGGGCGGCCTGGGCGGACTCCGGGGGGAGTCTGCCCGGCTGGCCTGGCCGCCCCCTAGCGGGCGGCCTGGGCGGACTCCGGGGGGAGTCCGCCCGGCAGGCGGGCAGAGGCCGCCCCCTAGCGGGCGTGTCTGGGCGGACTCCGGGGGGAGTCCGCCCGGCTGGCCTGGCCGCCCCCTAGCGGGCGGCCTGGGCGGACTCCAGGGGGAGTCCGCCCGGCAGGCGGGCAGAGGCCGCCCCGGGTGGGCGGCCTGGGCGGACTCCGGGGGAGTCCGCCCGGCTGGCCTGGCCGCCCCCTAGCGGGCGGCCTGGGCGGACTCCAGGGGGAGTCCGCCCGGCAGACGGGCAGAGGCCGCCCCCTAGCGGGCGGCCGTGGAGCGGAAAGTCTCCAGGGGAAGAGTTCCGCCCGCGTAGGCCTGGCCGCCCCCTTGCGGGCGGCCTGGGCGGACTCCAGGGGGAGTCCGCTTGAAGCCTGCAGGCGGGCAGAGGCCGCCCCGGGTGGGCGGCCTCGGCGGACGGCGGCAGGAGGCCGCCGCCCCTCGGGCAGCAGGGAGGTCGCCCCCGGTGGGCGTCCTCGACGGACGGCGGCATAGGAGACTGCCGCCCCTTGGGCGAAAATGGGAGGCCGCTCCTGGCAATGCTGTTGGCGGACTCCTGCAAGGAAAAGTACTGCATGATTAGCGGACCTAACCGCATGGGTTTTTCGGGTTTCCGCGAGGGTGAGCCATGGGAATAGCCTGCCGTCCCGCAGGACACGCGGTTGCTAAGGAGACCTAGGCGGAAAATTGAGCGGAAACGTGTTCTGCCTAACTTGGCGGTCTGGGACCCATCGCCTTGATCATAACTGGGTTAGAATCTGTTTTGGAAAATTTGGGTCACGATGAGCCAGCTGGCCCGCGCAAAGTTCTTTGAGAATTGGATCGCCGATTTCAACGGGTTAACAAGTTTATAGTGGACTTTAAACATCATGACCTAGGCTATTAGGATTGTGAGAGACCTCACGCATGGACTCGTACCGTCCGGATCGTGCCACGTCCGCGATTCATGACCACATCTTATTATGGGAATGACAATCAAATGGGAGGGCTGATTTTTTGGGAGGGATTACATGGGTTATTCCTAATCCTAGGGCGATTGTGGTGGAATGCATCTGATTTTGGGTCAAGGGTCCATTCCATGAATGTGCCGGCTGAGTGCACGGGGTCCTTCTTTGTTTGGTCCGTGCGAGCCATCAATGGAAACCATTGATGGCGATATATATATATATATATATATATATATATATATATATATATATATATATATATATATATATATATATATATTATATATATTTGGGAAAGGCACCGCCGTCCCGGTAAGGGGCTGTTACAATGAAGAGAACAATTCAGCAAGGAAAAAAGAGAGTGGATCCAGGCTTTTAGCGACCGTTGCTTTATTTGCACCGTGAGGAGTGCTTTCCGAGAGTGTGCGGAGGAGCGCCAAATAGGTTCTGTAGGAGTTTCTCCATTTCTGGCTGGCAGCGGCAACGTAAATAGGTTTTTACATTTCTCATGTGTGGCCGGTGCGAGCCGATGTATGTAAGACATGTTATATTTATGAACATTTGTAAGGCCATAAGGCGGCAGCCTTTTTCAGTGTTGCAGCGGCGATCTCCTGTTGTTGTAGCTGCAGCATCATATTGAGAATTAATTTTGGTGTTCTTTCAACTTTAAAAATCTTCCGCTAGAATGCTCTGTGATTAGCGACGACAGCTCTAATTAGTGGTTTGATTTATTCATTTAGAACCAGGCGCGGCGGCGGCAGCAGGCATGTCTGCGGTGGATATGGCGGTGCATCGGGCCCAGCTCAGGCGGAGGCGATTTTTGCCAGCGACGGCAGGCAGCTCCAGGAAGTGGCGGTAGCAGGAGGATTCAGGTGGAGGCGGCTCTGTCCAGCGGCGATAGACAGCTCCAGGCGGCGACAACGGTATAGGAACATGGCGGATCCATCGGGAAGAAGAACAGGGGTTGTCGCCCGGCGACATCGATACCGCCCGACGATATCGGTTCTTCAGGATTTGGGTTCTTTGGTTTTTTCCTTTGTTGTTCAACCGTATTTGTTTGGTCTCTGGTTGTGTCTTGTGTAAGCTCATCAGTGTTTTAGTGGATCTTTCTAGCACGCTCTCCCCGTGGAGTAGGAGTCCCAACTCCGAACCACGTATATATTTTATCATATGTGGTTTTGCTTGGTTTTGGATTTAAATTTTATTGCTATAATTTGCTCAAGCTCATCTTTCGTTGCAAGATCCGCGGCAAACCACCGTAGTCGCGGATCCGATCCCAATTTCATATCAATTGGTATCAGAGCGAGGTTCGACCCTTCGGACCCCGGTGAGCAATTAATGACAACGAAATTTGAAATCCCCAAGTATGACGACAAAATTAACTTTGGTCTGTGACAGAAATGGGCCAAAGCGGTTCTCGTCCAGCAAGGTCTTCATAAGGCTCTCCTCGGAAAGGAGAAGTCCGGGAAGAAGGACGACGAGTGGGATGAGCTAGATCTGAAGGCCATCAACACAATCCAGTTGTGCTTGGCCGATGAGGTTATGTATAATGTAGTCGATGCTGAGACTACAACAGATCTGTGGAAGAAGTTGGAGGAGCTTTATATGTCAAAATCCCTCACGAATAAGCTGTACGTAAAGAAACAACTTTACAGCCCGCGGATGTCGGATAACACTCCGCTTCTTGACCACATGAATGTGTTTAATAAACGTATCTCTCAGTTGCGTAGTATGGACATTAAGGTCGAGGAGGAATACCAGGATCTTCTCCGGTTGTCTTCACTGTCGAAATCCTTTGATCATCTGGTCACCACGATTATGTATGGTAAGGACACCCTGAAGATGGAAGAAGTGATGACAACGCTGCTCTCGAACGAAATGAGAAGCAAGTCAAGCCCTAGAGCCGACGAGGGCTTATTCATTAAGAGCAAAGACCCCACCCGGGGTAGATCGAGAGAAAAATGGAAGGAGGAAGACTGACCTAGGTTTAAGTCTTGGGGGCAGGAATACAAAGTGCAACTACTGCAAGGAGGAGGGGCACTGGAAGAATGAGTGCCCGAAGAGGAAGTTTAGAGAACAGACGCATGAGCCACATCAGGCTGCGGTGTCATCCGAGGATGAGAACGACGCCGACGTTCTTCATGTTTCACCTATCGGTGAGACCACAGATTCCTGGATCATGGATACAGGGATGTTCGTTCCACATGTGCCTGAACATTGAATGGTTCTCCAGTATTAGGCACTATGGTGGTGGTCGTGTTCGGATGGGGAACCGATCAGAGTGCGAGATATCTAGAGTCGGGAGCATCAGGATTAGGATGTTCGATGGAGTGGTTAGGATCCTCACCGATGTTCAGTATGTGCCCGAGTTGAGGAAGAGCTTGCTTTCTCTAGGCACTCTAGAGGCTGTCGGGTATTCGTATACCAGTAGCAGCGGGTACTTGGAGGTCAGGAGAGGCGCGCAGACAGTCTTGAGAGGAGAGCGTTCCAGATCGCTCTATAAACTGATTGGCACCACGATTGCCAGGGGAAATGCGAGGAGAGAGGTCACACCGTCTCTCGAGCTTCAGGATACGGTAGCGTATGCATTTCAGGCGATCTCCTCAGATCGCAGTTCCTTCGATAGAGCTTTAGAGAGCAGAGACTGTTCTCAGCGAAAAGCTAGGAAGGACCAGCGGAGGAGCGGGGCAGGATTCGTGGCTAGGGCGTGTGCTCGGAGAGAGGACCTTGGCAGAGGTAGAATCTTCGCAGCCGTAGAGGAGACGGGTAGAGAGTCATCCCAGGAGTACCCAGACACCGCAAAGGGAGCCATCTGGCTCAGGAGTCCCACCAAGGAACTCAGGTTTAATCAGAAGAAGGTGGAGCTGCACAGTGGTGTGTGCCACCATGAGTCGAGGGAGTTGGCTAGGGGTAGAGGCATGGTGTTGCGGAAGGTCTCTACGGAGGATATCAGTGCGAACATGCAGAAGAAATTAGTGACAGGAGTTAAGTTCAAGAACAGTCTTGACTTGACTCATTCTGATGCATGATCAGGGGTTTGACCCCAGGAAGAGGGGGCTTGTAGTCGCCAGTAGGGGAGATCCAGGTTGGAGGTTCAGATACGTTTGTTAGACTTCGAGGTGGAGTTCCGTTGTGGCATGAGGCGTCAAGGTGGAGATTGTCAGGATTGTGACACCTCACGCATGGACTCGGACCGTCTGGATCGCGCCACGTCCGCGATCCATGACCACCTCTTATTATGGGAATGACAATCAAATGGGAGGACTGATTTTTTGGGAGGGATTATGAGTTATTCCTAATCTAGGCCGATTGTTTATGTGGAATCCCATCTATTTTGGCAAGGGTCATTCATGGCCGACTGACCTCCTTCTTTGTTTGGTCGGCGCCATCAATGGAAACCATTGATGGCCCTCTTCTTCCTAGTTAGGAGAGTGGGGTGCTCTCCTATATATATATATATATATATATATATATATATATATATATATATGTTTGGGAGGGGGGCTGTTACAATGAAGAGAACAATTCAGCAAGGAAAAGAGAGAGTGGATCCAGGCTCGACCACCAGTGAGGAGCTTTTCGAGAGTGTGAGGAGCAAGGTTCTGTATGAGTTTCTCTTTCCGGCGGCAGCGACAATGAACGGAACTCGCCGGTGCAGGAGGATCAGAGGCGGCGGCAGCGGGTTGCAGCGACGATCTCCAGGCGGCATCGAGAGGTGTTCAGGCGGCGACGGCGACGATAGCTCCAGTTCAGACCAGGCGCGGCGGCGGCGGCAGCAGGCGTGCTGCGGCGGAGGTGGCGCATCGGGCCCAACTCAGGCGGAGGCGGCTTTGTCCAGCGGCGGCAGGCAGCTCCAGGAGGCGGCAGTAGCACGAGGATTCAGGTGGAGGCGGCTCTGTCCAGCGGCGATAGACAACTCCAGGCGGCGACAACAGTACAGGAACAGGCGGATCCATCGGGAAGAAGAACAGGGGTTGTCGCCCGGCGACATCGATACCGCCCAGGCGATATCAGTTATTCAGGATTTGGGTTCTTTGGTTTTTCCTTTGTTGTTCGACCGTATTTTTTTGGTCTCTGGTTGTGTCTGTGTAACCTCATCAGTGTTTTAGTGGATCTTTCTGGCGCGCTCTCCACGTGGAGTAGGAGTCCCAACTCCGAACCACGTATATATTTTGTCGTCTGTGATTTTGCTTGGTTTTGGATTTAATTTTGTTTTTTACTGCTCAGCTATCTTTCCGTTGCTAGATCCGCGGACGAACCACCGTAATCGTGAATCCGGTCCCAATTTCACAACATGACCCGACATTAATAAAATGTCTATAGTGGATTTTAAACAACCGCTGATTAAAATTTTTGGGGTGCACAATTTTTAATTTTGCCCAACCAAATTCATATTTTTGATCTATAAATATAACACGTCATAGATGTGCACAAAAAAGTGGGTGTCGGTGTTCCTTTGACCCCCCTTTAAATCCGCCCCTGAATGCTAAGACGCCCTCTTGTTGGTGAGTATCGCAAATATTTGATGAGTGTGATTTCTTTTTGACCGTGCATCATTTTACATGATTTCTAATACCATGCAACAGAGCGAACCTTTTGCGGACCTGAACGTGCCCTAATTAAGGTTCAGGATCAACCTGATCTTGCCTTGCTAGATTTGGAAAACACCTTCGTACTTAAATTATGTTTGGCGTAATTTACCACAACTTATTTGCTCCGGTGAGGTTGGACAAAACGTCATTGTTGTAGAATGTATATTTGGTATGACAAATATTAAAAAAAGAAAACTAATTTGAGACATAAGATTTAGACATGACAATAACATTTTTTGTCCAACTTCACCAAAGCCAATAAGCCGTGATAAGCTACGCCAAAAGTAACTTTACTCATTTTGCATGCATTATCTACTACGCTTGTTGGATGACATCCTTACCCGCAGCTCTATTTTTCCTCTGCACCTGCTCTGTCTCCATGATTCTACATTAATTTGTATTATATTGCATTATCTACTTTGGAAATATTTGGTCGATCAATTTGTCAGGTTACATTAATTAATTTATATTTGTAGGGCGCGCGCATGCATGCAGAAATTTGTGGATACTGTTTTGGGTCTTAGCAATTAGCATGCAATGTATATTATATTGCATGGTTAATTTAAGTATAAAACCTGCTGCTTTGATGTTGACTAGTCATAGCCGATCGATGCCTAGAATATATTAACTACATTATTTATATATATATATAGTCGTAGGCTCGTATATTAACTACATAGTGTACATTATATATTAAGATTAAGAAAGTTAATATTAAAAACATATAACTGTCAGCTGGGTCTCTATAAAAACATCACATGCTAACATGAATTAATGGAGTCAGATTTCCGAAGCCGGCACCAGAAAGTTGTCCGCTTAATGTCACCATCACCACACACACACTCTCTCTCTCTCTCTCTCTCTCTCTCTCTCTCTCTCTCTCTCTTCAGGTGGACTGGAGGGACGATGACATGACTCAGCTGCATGTCTTTCTTCTGTGTTTGCTGCATCCAGTGAGCATCTTTCATCTTTCCAAGGTTATATACTTATATATATTATATGGGTAATTTTATGCACATCGAAATTATACCTAAAAAAATTAAAGCTGGCCTAATACACAATAAAATATATTATTTGATCTTTTTCACACACTCAAAACACACAAAAAATAAGGTTCCGATTATTTTATTATGTATGAGGCTTACTTTTTTTATAGTTTTTAGATATAATTTAGATGTGCATAAAATTATTCACAATTGTTTTAATTAGAACTAGAAGTACTTGTAGATATATATGCGATTCAGGAAAGAAATTAATAATGTATCTGATTCAATCACAGCAGCATGCGATTGAGTTCTTCTCCATCGTCTCTTTTTGAGATAAATGCTGTAGTGATTGTGTTTAGCTCTTTTAATATAGCGGTGGCTGGTCATTGATTTTGGGGGTGGCGGTCACAAATGCATGAATTAAATAGCAATTCCTCATTATCAATCGTCTAATAAATTTCATTTGTTTAAACATAAAAGAAAGGAATAAAGTTTAATCCCCCAATGTTCACGACCATCACCACCATGCTAAACAGTGAGCGCAACCAATTTTGATGTCAAAAAGATCAAATTTTATTGCATTAGAAACGACATTTGATCTTAGAAAGATCAAATTTAGTGGGCATACTGATCAAACTTGATCCCAAAGAGAAAATTTTTATCTCAGAAGGATGGAGTCTCTTTTAAAGAATTAAAGCGAACATTTCTATCGAGAAAAAAGAAAAAAAAAGAAGACGAATCATCAATTTATAGACTACAATGTGACGTTTCTCTCGAAAAGCGGTAAAAAGAAGATGCACATTTCTTTGTAGGCCGAAAGCTATACATTTCTCTAGTAAAAAAAAAGTAAAATTGTAAAATCAGAATTGATACAAGCGGTACTTGACCCACTCCACGAGCAGCAGGTTGCACTTGTCTCTCTGGTTGGGCATTGATTATAGCGAACACTGCTTCAGCTACCATACAGATGGTTTCGGCGGAAGAAGGGATCGTAGGTGCGTCATTGGGCGCACTACTCTCTGCTGAGTGTTGACGTTGTCACTGCTCTGCACCACTTCTCGTCACCTATAATCGTAAAACACTCAATTAGGTGACAAACAATTGCCAAAAAGCAATCATATGAACACACAGATTTCTCAAACATGTGTATTTTCATTTCTAAATAAACATTCATGGGTTATTTATGTTATAACGGTAATACACATATATGTGCTCACCTCCCCTTAAAAGAATTCGACCACGAATTCAAATAAGGAATTCCGACACCGAAGTCTGATACCAACTTGTAACACCCCCTTTCGTCACATACAATATAACAGAAGGTTCGACCGGGGCCCGACGCCATATACCACGGACAGATCAAGGAGTTACTAAATTGAAACCATAATATAATATTGTGTATCCTAACACAGAGTGCTTGCATCTATAGCACCTTGGTCCTTTCTTGCTCTTCTCATCACGCCTAGGAGAAACACTCCTCTCTTGTTGATATGAAGTAGAAGGACCACCCTCCGCTGCTAACTTCACCTTCTTGTTGAACAACCCATCAAAGGAAGTCCAAACCTCCGCAGCTGACCGACATCCGCTGATGTGGTCCAAGAGCTCCAATGAGATCACCTGCTTAAGAACGCCTTCTGCTTTCGCGTTTGTCCTCTTCCAAGCTCTCATCGCTTCAGCATTGTCAGTAACAGCAGTAACCTCTTGTCTTTCTGCTCCACAAACCATCTCCCAGAGGTCCTCACAAAGAAGATAGCTTTATATACATGACTTCCATTTATCAAAGTTAGTACATGTAAGAAGCTCCATTCCAAGATCTCTTGCTAGATCACCTTCCATTGCACTCATCCCTGGTTCACTTAGACTCACAAAAGCACTAAAGCAAACTGCAGGTTGAACCAATGCACAAGCCTCTGTTCCCTCTAATACCATGTTGAAATTTGATATAGCGGAAGACGGGAAACAAGGCGCGTGAACACTCAACCTATTCGAGCCCAAATAAACCAGATGCAAAACAGAAGAGCAAGAATTTTGTATTATTAATAAGCTTATTTACACTGCGAGACATACTTGAAGAGACATGATTCATCGATGTACAAAACAAGTAGCAAACAACAAAGCAAGAAGCTGGGCGGACAGGATCCGAGACCGCCGAGACCGCCAAGACCGCCGCCCTTGCCGAACTGAACAGCGAAGTCCGCCGAGACAGCGAGGTCGCGCAAACTACCCGTTATTCTAATACAAGCTCTACTCGTCGATCAGCAGGCCGCCTAACCGTGAGGTAGCCTAGCCGTCTGACCGCACGATCTGCTACTGCCGAACTGAACTGGCTGCCAGAAGCGTACAACTTATTGAACCGGGAAACTATTTGCAGAAGAGAGGCTGCCTAGCTGTAACCCGCGATCTGCTGTTAACCACTGGTTGCTATCCGCAGAGTCCGCACTATCCCTGACCGTAGTCAGAACCAAGTCCCTGGCTTCCAGCGTTATCCGCACAACCTGCACAACACAAATCGGTCAACCTCCTTCAAACCGCGCGGATACCAAAATCCAGTCCGCAATAAATATTCGCGAGTTCACTTACTTTTCATTCGTCCTTGTTGTTGATGTGATGGGAGGAGTCCTTTTATAGGCACGATGACGACTGTGGTCACAACCCTAGCCGATAGGATCACCAACCCATCTCACGGCAAGCACCAAGTGTATTCGCAGGCCGCAGATACACATCCAGTCTGCCTCGACCTGTGCGAGATAGTCAAACCCCAATATCATCACCAAGGCTGGACAACAATCCTCTCCGCCTTGTCGCCAAAGGCCAAGCCAGGGACAAGCCGCCACAAGCAGACCTGCAACAACACATTATCCGCCTATCAGCGGACACATCTCCAGTCCGCACCCTAATTTTGCAACCAAGTCATATCAGCCAAGCTGCCAAACTTGGCGGACACAACATCAGACCGCACGCCTTGAGGACGCAACTCCAGTCCACATTTCTCAAGCTCGCAACCAAGACATACGGTACTGCTGCCGAGCTTGGTGAACTGAGAAACAGTCAGCGCTTAACTACGCGATCTCGCAGGACTGAGCCACCATGGACTTGGTTCAGACCCAAGTCCACACCACTGGCCACAAGGGCCAGTCCGTACTTACTGGCAGACATAGGTTCCAGTCCGCCTGCCCCGGCGAACTCCATCACCTGTCCGCTCTATCCGGCGAACTTTGCGACTTCCGCCAGTCGCACCATAGCTAGACCAAGGCAACTGCCATGCCGGTCTGCCGAGCTCCGGTCCAGTCCGTGCCTTGTCGGACTCCGCAGATACAGAAGTTATCTGCCCAGTTACCTTCTGGGAACAAACTGCCTGCCGAGCATAAGCCGGTCTGACTGGCCGCCACCTCTGTCCTCACAGACCGCGCGAACAGACTGCCCAGGCCGCCAAGAAACAAGCCGACTGCAATAGCTCTGCCGACCTGGCTATCCGTCAGTCCTGTTCGCATAGACCGCGCGGACATGCCACCCAAGTTGCTCAATCACCCACATTCAATTCACCATTTTCAACAATTTGCTATAATCATAAAGGACGTTTTTTTGGGTATTTTTTCCGAGTTTTCTGGAACTAATTTCAAAAAGAAGAAGAGTTACAATCTTGGGATTTTTTTTTAATTTTTTAAAATTTAGTCGGATTTTATTTTTAAATTTTTTAAATCATGTATTTCATTGGCTTATGGATTAGAAATCGTACTATGAGATCTCATCAGAACCGTCTTTTTGAAAAAAAAATTATCTTTTTGAGAAAAATTGATTTGACATCACGATCATTTATCCATCAAAATTCTAAATAGAGATTTTTTAAACAAAAATCGAAAATAGCGCCTAACTAATTTAAACATTAATTAATTAATAACATATTTATTTTAAAATTAAATTAATTGATTGATTGAGATCAAAATGACCATAGGGACGGAGCGTCGGAGCCCATGACGATCACTGTCACTAGTGTAGTGGGTGCATATGTGAAAAAATCAATGTCATCATCGTAATTATAAAAAAAATGTGCCAGCTGTCCGGAGTTGGCACGTGGGCGTGCGTGCATGCATGGATAAGACTATAAGAGGGAGAGGCGTCTCTCGAGTATCGGACTAATTTAAAAAAAGAACCATCAGACAACTAATGAGAAGTCATAAATTATAAGGGTCTCATCCAAAAGTTGCAAACTCCCCATTAATGCAGGACCATAAGCATTCTCTGCGGTCGTCACACAAGTATTCTCCCGAGTCTAGAGACTTTGTTAGTGTCTCGTGCTTGCTCGCATTTAATAATCGAAGGTCGGACATCAAAAAACCAATGTACTGTACGGATTCGATTGCTGATATCAATTCTTATGGACAGCTGTCCTCTGTTTTTGTTTCCCCATGAATATTTTTATTTTTTAAGTTTCACATCTTTTTACATGCGTATGAATTTTTTTAATTGAGAGTGCAATTAAGCTATTAAATATATTATGCATGCATGTTGTGCGAGACTTCTTAACTTTGAGCACGCTAACACTCCAATTTTTAATCTTAAAACACAAAACAACATTTTCATTAATATAAAAATAGTCTTAGGCTCCGTTTGGGAGGACTTATTTTCACAGGTCAAGCGGTTACGACCGCATGAATCGGACCATAATTATGAGTTGATGAACAATAAGTTCCAGCCGTGCTCAGCAAAATTTGCAACCTCAAGCTCGAGCTCAATAAGCTCACATTACGATATATTAAGTTTGAGCTCAAGCTAGCTCTGAAGCTTGAGCTGCTCATGAGCCATATTTTTTTATATATTCAAACAAAACTTAAGAGATGGCTTTGTGAGTTGATGAACAATAATATGTGAGCTCAAATTTGTCTCACGATCGAAGCTCGTCTAGCTTTTTTTTAATTGATTCATCATGTTTGCGAACCTGCACAACTCAACTTATATTATTAACCATTATCTACAATATAAATTAAACGAGGGATATGGCAAAAAGATTCATATATTAGGCTTGATAACGATGTGGGATGAGAGAGAGAGAAATCATTACAAAGTCAAGTTGTGGATATCTCAATGATTTGCAAACAGTTGATGATCCAAGTGCAACCTTAAGGATATTTATGCAAATAATTAACATTAGCAAATAATATGTAGGTGCAAGAAAACATTTCATCATATCATACTTGTTAACCCAGAAATCGGCGATCCTTCCCAAGGTGGACAGCTGGCTAATCACGACCCTTAAATTCTCTCTTTTGATCGCGATGAGCCCCAGCGTAGGCAGACAGTTTTCCCTATCCGCCTAGGTCTCCTAGAAACCGCGTGCCCTGCGGGACGGCGGGCTATTCCCATGGCTCACCCTCGCGGGACATGCGGTTAGGTCCGCTAATCATACAGTACTTTTCCTTGCAGGAGTCCGCCAACAGCACCGCCAGGAGCGGCCTCCAAGTTCGCCCAAGGGGCGGCGGTCTCCAGCCGCCGTCCGCCGAGGCCGCCCACCAGGGGCGGCCTCCCTGCTGCCCGAGGGGCGGCGGCCTCCTGCCGCCGTCCGCCGAGGCCGCCCACCAGGGGCGGCCTCCCTGCTGCCCGAGGGGTGGCGGCCTCCTGCCCGCCGTCCGCCGAGGCCGCCCACTCGGGGCGGCCTCTGCCCGCCAGCCGGGCGGACTCCCCCTGGAGTCCGCCCAGGCCGCCCGCAAGGGGCGGCCCCGGCATCCAGCCGGGCGGACTCCCCTTGGAGTCCCCCCAGGCCGCCCGCAAGGGGGCGGCCCGGCCTGCCGGGCGGACTCCCCCTGGAGTCCGCCCAGGCCGCCCGCTAGGGGGCGGCCCCGGCATCCAGCCGGGCGGACTCCCCCTGGAGTCCGCCCAGGCTGCCCGCAAGGGGGCGGCCCAGCCTGCCGGGCGGACTCCCCCTGGAGTCCGCCCAGGCCGCCCGCTAGGGGGCGGCCCGGCATCCAGCCGGGCGGACTCCCCCTGGAGTCCGCCCAGGCCGCCCGCAAGGGGGCGGCCCGCCTGCCGGGCGAACTCCCCCTGGAGTCCGCCCAGGCCGCCCGCAAGGGGGCGGCCCCGGCATCCAGCCGGGCGGACTCCCCCTGGAGTCCCCCACCCCCCCCCCGCCCAGGCCGCCCGCTAGGGGGCGGCCCCGGCATCCAGCCGGGCGGACTCCCCCTGGAGTCCGCCCAGGCCGCCCGCTAGGCGGCGGCCCGCGCATCCAGCCGGGCGGGACTCCCCCTGGAGTCCGCCCAGGCCGCCCGCAAGGGGTCGGCCCGGCCTGCCGGGCGGACTCCCCCTTGGAGTCCCGCCCAGCCGCCCGCTAGTGGGGCGCCTCCGCATGCTGGGCGGACTCCCCCCCTGGAGTCCGCCCAGGTCACCCGCTAGGGGGTGTCCTCCAGTTCTCTCCAGGGCCTCCTGCAGCCAGCTGCTTCACTCAACAATGGCGGACGCAAAATCTCAGTCCGCGGGAGTCCGCCGCAGGTCGTCATGCTACGCACTGGGCCCCTGCTTCTAGG